>BLKR01007067.1:0-44515 GCA_011170035.1 Teleogryllus occipitalis | reverse complement strand
ATCCGCTCATCCTTGATCCAGACTTCGCGATTTTCAAGAAGAAGATGGGGCGGGGGGAGGTAAGCTTGACAATTAATACGATGATCCGGCGTTAATACAAGGGCATTGCGTGGTTTCATAAGTATTTCAGTAACTAAGTTAGTTTTCAAGTAACATATATTTCGAACTCGCCTGTGAAATGTTCATTTTCGACACATAAAATATATTGAAATGTAACGAAATATGTAGCAATAGATAACATATGCAAAAATACGTAATTATACCAAAATATGTACAAATATGTAAAATGAAAATGGTTCCTATTCGTTCAGAATGTCGTGTTAAATCTAAAAAAGATTAGAGAATGTACGTGTCTTGTCCCTCTAAAAATATGTATTTACATGAAAATCTGTTTCCTAGTTATTACATAATCCGATCTATATGAAGTGTCATTCCAAGCTTCTCGGACTCCTGGAGGGAAACTGATATCGCTGTGTGTGCCTTCTGTCGTCTGTGAACACTACTAGCGCCTTAATTTTTTCACAATTAAAGAAACCCCTGCTCTAGTTGATGCTTTGAAATATTGAAAAACATTCATTAAATTTTGGAGGTACTTTATGTAAAGCCCCCCGGACATTTTTAAAATTTTCTCAAATAGGCTCCAATTTTTTTCTTTAAATTTCTTGTAAAAATAGAATAAAATACACTTGTAAAGGTGGCATAGGTCCGATCTTTAGTGTTAACTCCGAAGTTTCGAAAATTTCAAATGATTGAATTATTTCCGGCGTCTTCCTGCAACTACAAAATTAAAGATATAATTTTTTCAAATCTATTGCTTATAATCAGTTCATTCAAATAGGTCATGTTGACTTTTTTGGAGATTTTAGTAGATTTCGTGCAATATTGCGTGCAATATTTGAAATTTCAAAACGTAACGAAAACAAGATTTTCTCAAAAATGTCTCCAAATTTTTTCTTTAAATTTTTGGTAGGGTTAGTGCCAAACCAACCCTATATGATTTCATAAACACCAAATATTTCTATTCTTTTGTGTTTCAAAAATTACAAAATTGTAATACTTTGGCTCGTCTCTCGCGCCTGTAATATTTACATTAAATGCGATTTTTTATATTACTATATTTATGAGTACATATGCTTTAAATAGTTTTAAATACAGTTTATTGAAAATTCAACAGTTTTCTGTTAAAATGATCACAAAATTTCGCATTTTGAGAAACGCTCAAACGCCATTTTCATAATAATGGCAGCCAATTTTTTCTTCACTTTTTTCTAATAGATAGTGCTAATTGCACTGTTTAATATGACATAAAGTTTATTTTGGTGTATTCTTTTTTTTAAAAAACTTACACACATGTAATTTTTTTAAATCTCTCTCACGTAGTAATGTACACACTTCCATCGATTTGCATACATTACTGCACTTGTGAATGAAAGTACTTCAAATAACTGCAAATGAGGTTTTTCGAAAACTCAATAGATTCCTATGAAAAATAGTTTCAAATTTCGCATTCACAGTAATGCTTAATCGCCATTTTCTTAAAAATTATTTCAATTTCGATAATGAAAATTTCCATTCATGACGAGGTTTTACTCTTCTTTAATATTCTTGATGTAATATTTCGGTTGTACTATCAGTAATACGAACAGTTGAGAAAATGTAAAAAAAATGTACTTAAGGGACGACAGATGGCAGCTGGCCAGAGAATGGAGCTAGACCTTAAACCAGTCCACACCAAGGAAATTAGAAAAAAATTCTACGAGAAAGTCTGTGTCATTCTGTAGCACCTCTAGTAAATATTATGATATGCAATAAAACAGTAGAATGTATGTAAGCAAGTAAGAAACATCTGAGTGGATAGAGGGCTTTGCTTCAAAAGAACAACAGAATTGTGACCAGGAAAATATTAGATTACGCTCATTATCAAATTGATTATTTGTTCATACTTTTTTAAAGTAAATTCACTGGAAAAATTAAAACGTCTTAAAACTTGCCACCAAATGAAATTGTAAGTAATTGCGCCTATTATAAAGACAATTTTTGTTAGTTTAACATTTAAATTAATTGTGTTTCTTTTTGTTTATATAATTATGTCAATGCAGAATGCAACCTTTGGTGACCTGTTGTCGAAGAAAACGCATCTTACAGACGACCACATTAATTGTGTAAAATCTGCATCGTAATGACATCTATGTTGGATTTACCCGTCGAAGTTTTGGAAACTATCTTCAAACTGCTTTCTCAAAAGGACCTGTCCTATTTACGTTTGTCGTGTCATTACATTGAATGTGTATGCATTAATATTAACAAACAAGCTGTAAGACGTCTTTTTAAACTTATCAGTGAACTGAAAATCGGAGAAACATCTTTAGTACCAGACATGGGAACTACATTGTCAGATGCGACTATATTAGAAAACATGATTTACATGTACTTCAACATGTGTGTCTCTCGACTACAACTCACACTCAGCAAGTTGGTTGTCCTTGGTGAATTTTTCCCTTGGAACATTTTGGATGAATCATACACACTTGTGGAATTACTGTCAAATAAACCAGTTACATCAGAGCTCTTTCGAAAAGTTAAGAGCAAATTGTTTGACGTTGTGGATTTATCCGAAAAGTACTCTGATTTTAAACATAAGTGTATCGAGAATATTTAAATTAAATAGCTATTGCTCTCTAGACCGTGTAATTAATATACGAAGTAGTAGAGTTATCCATGCAGAATAACTTAAGTTTGATGTTCTCTTCCTCTTCCTGTACAGTGTGCAAATTTATTCCAAAACTTACGAATGATAATGAAAATAAAACTTTTGTGAGAAGCCTACAAAATATTATAACATTCGCGAATGCGTCAGAAAGATCAGCAAATGTTTAAAAAATATTCTCATTTCTTTGTTAATATTCTGAAATTTTGATGCATTATTTTGACATTCTAAGAAAATATTAAATGTAGTTCCCTGCAATGTCAATTATATTTTTATATATTTTATCTATAATTACCAGTAAAACTAGAAATTTATAATTTGTCTTAAACAGTAATTACTAATAATTGATGAGATTTTTCATTTTTACATTACAAAAATAAAAATTAGTTATAATCAGTAAAATTAGTTACATTAATAGTCTAAAGTTTTTTTTTCGTATACTCAGAGATATTACTGTAAACTTGTTTGATTATAAAACATGTATTCCTTTCTTCCAAATTAGAAGCGATTTTTATGCAATCGTACATTTGTAAATTCATTTTTTGCGATGATCCGTATTGAAATGTATTTGCTTTTAAAATATGTATTTGAATCATCCTGGAATCCCAACGGGTCACATTTTTGACATAAATATACGTAAGTTACGTTATTGATGGGAATGCATATACCAAATGAAGAATTCTAAAAGGGATTTTAAGCTACGTGACAATGATATAGAGTAGTAAAACACGCAGTGAAGATAAGTGTTCTTGATGATAATGATGATGATGATGATGATGATGATAATGATATTGATAATAATGGGAGTCGAACTAACATCCTGAATATTTTACAAAGAATATCATGAAGCAAATGAAATGTACCATCAATGAATTGTAGGCTAAAAATTAGTAGACTTAATTACAAAAACAAATTCTTCAGACAATTTAAAGAAAGCTTGGGTCGTGTTGCACTAATTTTTATTACATTCTGAAACTGATGTAATTGTAGTTGAAGGAAGATGAAAGATTAATCTACAATCAAACACTATATAGCAAAAATATTTTGTGATTATCTATAATCTTTGCTTTGAAATTATTTCCCTTTACTAATAAGGTATTAATTTTAATCTGAAAATATTACTTCTTTTCTTCCCTATTGAGGTATTTGGTGTTGAAGTATTTTGTTTGACATAAATTTTAATCAGCTTAGATTTTTTCAATTCCATTGTTACCATAAAGTTTCTGAAAACTTATAAGTTTTCTTATACTTGTCTTTAAATTTTTAACCAAGAATTAAATCCGTTGCTATGTATTTTTTAATGAGTGTTAATATTGAATATCTGACAAACACAAAATGATTAAAAGTTTATGCAAATTTGTGCTATTGTAGACAAATTAAACATTCACATTTAACTAAATTCTTTCAAATAAATAAAGTACTAATTTTTAATTAACACATTGTAAATGCATTGTTGATGAAGAACATTGTTTAAAAAAATGACTGTAATTTTTAGAAAAAATGATTAAGAATATTTCTTTGCATTAACCTATTGTAGCAGGCGTCTTTGTTATTATTGATTATCCAAGAAATCCATCAGGAAAAACACATTTTATCTTCAAACATATTCAGTTTGTATTCAAATAAATTAAAACACAGCCTTAATATGATAAAAATAAACTTAGAACCCCATTAATTTCCCACTTCTCTAAAACCAGAAAGAATTATGTTTTTTTGAGCAACAAGTATTACAATTCTTCATCAATTCTTAAGAGCTCGTGAGTTTGTAGTGAATACACATGAACTGAACTATTACTTCTGCACGCTATGGTTCTACCTACGCCGGAAAAAAGAACAGAAAAAAGTGAAGGCAACAACTACCCCTATGGGAGGGAACTTCTGCGCACGTAAGCATCCTCTTGAAGTCCCGCTTTTTCTCCAGCGCATGTATTTGCATACAAAAACGTGCTTTATTGATGTAGACGTCGGGTTTCGTCTCACGTCTTCATATTTTCGAAACGCCAGACCTTTGCTCTTTGATGTCGCCAACTCCTTTGGAAGCTTCGCAGGTCCCGTTGGACCTGAAAAGTTCAGTCTCCGAGATTTCCGAGAAACTTTGCGTGGATTGTGAATTGCTTTCGGAACAGAAGTTCCTGTATCACTGAAGAGCTGTAAAGTTAACTCAAGAGCTCTTTAAAGCTGCATTTCCAGGTTTAAACAAATGTGGTCGCAAACCGTATTCAAAGAAAAGGAATTGTAGTGTTGGTGTAAAAGTAGATTGGTTGCGCAAGAAGTATTATTTGACTTAAAAATTAAGTGAAACTAGCCATCAATCAAGTTTTCTTTTTCGAATATTTTTGTAGCAACTTTCTTTTAATTTTGTTTATTTATATGGTCTCGAGCAAAATGCTACAATGTTCATTACTTAATTTTTTTATTCAGAGGATAATTTATATGAAATACGAAGTTGGGTTGTAACTTTGTGAACAATTCTATTTTAATTAATCATCACTATTGTGATATACCAAAACGACGAACCATTTTTATTATGGAAATGTCATTTTATTTGACATAGAATATAGGGATATCAATAGATCGCGAGGGGGTCGGTATGTGACAAATAAACAACCGGCGTTAAGGATTATTTTCGTTAGGTTGAAATGACAGAGCAGAGATGAAATAAGCATTTTTTTTGAGAGACAAAAGAAAAATATATAAAATTTACGAGTTTTTTAGAAGAACATTGATTTGCTAGAGCAATGCGGTGATGAGCGAGTCGGCTCTTGATATATTTTACTAGATCGATGAAAGACTGCAATTGACAGTTGTATAAAATTAACTATCGTTTTTTATTTGAGGATAGAGCGTTCTTGTAGGAAGTAAAATTCGTGTTTAGGCGTCCACCGGAGACGCAGGTGAAGGAAGTCACGGATTATAATAGTATCACTGGGAGAATTTAGAACCAGATCACGGACATTAGGCGAGGACTTGATCCAGAAGCAAGATTCTGCTGCGTCCACGGAGAAGGTTCTACGTTGCGCCATCGAACAAAGAAGTGAATAGCGCGAAGACCCACGAATGAATAACTAGGTTTTATAACTATTGTAATATAGAGAAATCTGGTCATGACCAAAGATCAATTTATTTTTGATCATCAATATAATAAATTCTAATTTGTTAAGTTGAAAGAAAGCTGATTATCATTGTTCGTTACGTGCAATCCAGCATTTTAATAAGATTTTCAGATTCCTCGCCACTCCGTATGGATGGCAGATTGAATAATTGGTTGCAGAGTAAGTAGCAACAGTTATAAACTTTGAACCCCAATTAACTGAGCTTGCACAACATAATTTTGGAAGGAGAGATATTTAAATTACGTAGGAATCATTAGGTTTCAAGAGTAACCTTTTCCTGGCGCCCAAATCACATTTATCAGTGATAATGTTTCAAAATGTCCCAAGTGAGGTTTGTTTTTAAATAGAAAGACGGGGTTTGTTTCAAATTGGCATCAGTCAATGTCGGGCATGTTTCACTATGATATTTTGATCTCTTCATGTTAATATATTTTTATCAATTTAGCTTTTCTGTGTGTCAAAACGTGCTTGGGAGAATCACAATAACTCGGAATTCTATTTTTTCAGCGAGTTCGTACTACGCAATTCCGTGACTTCACAACACTATAATATTGAATTCTTTTGCCACAATAAATGGGAGAATCAAAATAACACGGCATTCAATATTTTCAGTGATTTCGTACTGTAAATTTCGGTGACCTCCCAACACAGTCATGTTGACTTTGCAACGATAAATGCCATCCATCCATTTTATCATCATGTTTTCAGACTACATTTTACAAACTCAAAAAAATACATATTCTCTAGATTTCACCGTTTTCCTGTTCAACATTTCTTTTTTCTCGTATTACAACAAAAATGTTAGTTAGTTAATGCCTTATTTTACGTGGCCAAACTCGGGCCATCAGGCCCGCTCTTCCGTCTAACCACGCAAATTTCGGTACGCTCCTTTCACCACCTAACGGAGAAAGACGGTATCTTGGGCGACGAAACAGGCAGAACTCAATTATGCTCAGAGGCTTCATTTAGGCTTGAGGATCTTTTTTTACATGCAGTAAATCTACTACATGGGACAGCCGGATTTACTTCCCCTCCGAAGGAAGGCGTACGAAGGATTTTTTTTCGCCCTTCCACGGCTTCGATCGGGTTTGAACCCGCAAACTCGGGTACAACAGTCCGATACGCTAACCGTTATACCACCGATTCCGCATAAATGTTCGTTACTACGTGCATTGTTACATTTCATGTTTATTGCCACATTTATTTCGAAGGATTATTTTTAACTAATATATTTAACGAATCATGATCTGATTTCTAATTAAAAATACAATTAAACTTAACCACACATTCCAACAAACTCAAGGCTAGGTGTCCAGAATTATTAATTAGAAAGATTTTTATTTAAAACGCTTCCTAAAAGTAACTCAGTAACTGGAATCTGTAAGAAGTTACTACAATGAGCTGCATGATAGCATAAGTTCATCTTTTCCTGTAATTTGAGAAGTGACTTCTAAATTTAATTATTTGGTTCCAGAGGGTCATATATGTACTTACTAACCACATAGAGAAGCAAGTCACCAAGACAGTTAAGATATATGTCCATAATCCTAATAATGTATGTAGTAATAAATGATTTTTTTATTAAACTGCGGAAATCACACTTAAAAATATTCATTAGCCCTTTAACCCTTCGACTACTGAGGCATTTTGCATACGTCGAATACCAAGACTCAATACCGTCGAATACCGCGACGTTATTCCAGGAAAAATTCAATATACTTTTACCGTAAATGTCGCAATATTCTTTTGTTTATGCAGATTATACATCATTTTTATATATTAATAAAGTATTCAGAGATTTAAAAATATATTCTACATGCCTACATATTTACAGGTCTTCTTCCACGTCGAAAAGGTCGCGAATGCCAAATCACGCCACTTTTCGATTGATTTTTTTCGTGGTTCCGGGCAAGTCAACTGCTTCGGTCATTAGTCCCGTTAGTGTAGTGAATGTTTCTTTCTCGGGAGATGGTGGTGATCTTCCCCCGCTGGATGGCGAGATCCGGCGCCGACCTACCGTCGGCTAGTGGGGTTTCCCCCTAACCAGGACTCTCCCACCAGCGGGGCACCGCCCCAGGCGGGACAAACTCTAAACTCCCGACCGGTCTCCCGGAATGCGTGGTAGTGTAGTGCATGTTAGTGTGAGTGTGTAAGGGGAGAGGATAGGACAAGGAAGGGGAAGGACAGATCGCGCGCGGTCCGTGGCCCGTTGGTTAGGGTACTGCTCGGGCATTCGCCTGGTGTTGATCGGAGAAACCACGGAAAACTACCGATCAGAGCAGCCGGCCGCTAGAATTCTCCTCCAGACAGCGACTAAATTCGACCTAGCTGAAAAGCTAGTGTCGAAAATTATGCCGCCGTCAGGACTCGATCCTAGGTCCTCCCAGTCAGAGGCGCTGCAGTGACATCAGTTTGACATCAGTTGATGCACTGAGCTACCACTCCCGGTACTATCAGCAATGACTTCACACGACTTTTCTGCATGTGAATTTTTGTCAGTTTTTTTTTCTGTTTCGGGCTCAAACATTCCATACTTCCTCGCTTCGTAAGTGGTTCATATTGGAAGCATCATGTCTCGTCACATTTCGCATGTTTTAATAAACTTTGAATCACTTTCGGCAATTTCAGTCGTGTCTTTGTGTACCCAATCGGAAAGAGAACTCGACGTTGGCTCGTTGGTCCACCGCCATTTTCCGACGAGCCACGACACAGGACTGTTCCTGTCACGTTGTGATGAACGACGCATTGCAAATGATGCTGCGAAATTATGAGCGGCAAGGGTAGAAATTACAGGCTTTATAACGATATCTTTTGCAAACGGATAGGGTGGCAGTATAAATTTTGAAAAAATTAGTCGCACCTGTACGCGGAGAGACTGTATTTTGCAACTTACACTGCTAGAGATCTCCAAAGCGCCAAACGCTAGTTATATAAGCACTTTTTCTAGAAGTAGTAACAGCAAAGTAGATCTTAGTAGAACAAGCACGGTCAACATCGGTGTGTACTAACCACTGGTTACTCCACTCCAGGCTCTCATCATTTAATCACAGGTACGCAGCTAAGCACGGTTTTAGAAGAAAATTTGAACCGACGTAACTCATAAATTGTCATTAAATTTGATCCCTCAAATTGATATAAATTTTTTGCAAACGAAATTCTTTAAAGCTAGGTTTTGTACAGTGCTTAAGAACTTTATTTTTTAATTTATTTGTGTTACATTCTAATCTATTGTAAGTAGAAAGCATTAAATATATTGCTCATAATAAATGTATAATATCCAAAGTCCTTATTCACAATTGCATTGAAAAATTCACTATTTTTTTACAGAATCTTTTACCCGGTAATTGTGCTTGAAAACAATCTCAAGTTCCTGTCATCAGGACGAAGAGAACTCATCAGCGTTTAGCCCCTAGGGATTCTTTAAAACAACGAAATCGCCATAGCCTTCTCATTGAACTAATAAAGCAGTGTACATTCTTGCAAGTCCAAACGCTCTTGACAAGAAGTCTACTCTTCTTAATGAATCCAGATATCGTTTCCAACCTCTGTCACGTGGGAAGGGAAGTACATTCTCCTCGGAACGAAAAGCCCTGTTAAATTGGTCGCCGCTGAAACTTTTCATTATAGTGACATCTAATTTGTCGGGGCTTCTGAAGTTTCTCAAAGACCGTCATCCTATACCGAGGAGCATTACGAAAGTGGAAAACTGAATTTAAAAAAATCCATGGCTTTTTTGCGAGAGTTCGAGCTTCGAGACAGAGTATGTACAGGGAAGTGGACACTTTGAGAAGCAAGATGCCTTTGAAGAACCAACTCGTGCGGCAATTAGGTAAGAGTATTTTGGTGTATCGCAGACAAAAAAACGTTAATTGAATTGCCGAGAGAGTGCAGTGGCGGCGAAGGGTGATGTCGTGTCTCGAAACGATAGAGAAATGGATCGGAAAGACATCGCGCAGTTGGAGGGGACGATCTCATAACAGAACTTCACGGAAATGGGTGCAAAAAATGTCTGTACAAAATGTATGTTTCTTCACGGGCATAAATTTGTTCTCAAGTATTAATGCTAAGAGACTTCTTTTAATTTAGTGATTGTTAAGTAATTTAGTGATTGTTAAATGGATAAAACTGATGTAATTGAGGAATGTAACTGATATATTTTTATATTAGTTTCTTAAAATCATAATATAATTACATTATGGTTTTGTGTTATCTTCTCAGTTTGATGCAAAATACAGAAAAATGTATTTTCATATGTTTTAGAGAATTTAAAAGAACGCTTTCATATATATATATATATATATATATATATATATATATATATATGTAACGCTTTCACATAACTATAACGATATATATATATATAGTTATAGTATAAAAATAAGTTTATTGAAATTTTCTTGGAGAAAAATACAGGGAAAAATGTGATTCCATAAAACTGGTACACTTTGTTACTTCTTTTCTTCGAATCCTTAAGTAAAGTAGAATGTATATTTTTGGTGTTTGAAATCGTGAGAGAAAATAGAAAATATACTTTTAGGAAAAAATACTTCAGTACCGCGAATTCCAATAACACTAAGAGTTTTCAGGCGGAGGAGTGCATCGTGAGTTATTTTTGTAGTATGTAGGCCAAATGAAAGGATCTGGAGGATAGAACCACTGAGGAGATTGTTTTGGTTCATCCATGGCAATGCTGTAGAGTATGAAGACGGTGGTGACTAGAGACCGGATTTGTATGATATTACATATTTTTTGTCCTTCTACTTACCGTTCTGAAAATTGTAATCTTGGCGATTCCTTGCCATCCTAACACAATATCCAATTTTTTGGTTACATAGTTTTACATATTTAGTACTATGTTACATATTTTACATATTTTTCTATTTTCACAAAATATTTTGCTTTAAATTTATCAACTTTCTAACAAATGTTTTATGAAAAGAAGTATTTTAAAAAATAGTATTTTTCCTACATAATTTTTACGTGCTGTCTATTGCAGGTACGCTACATGAAGCTTGCTTCAGTTATCTCGTTAGAGGACCGTCAGTGTCCGAAAAAATTTTTACCTTTAAGTGTGAAAGGTATCACTGACGTCGCGTTTCGTGACCTTTAACCTTAATTTCCGAGAGAATTTGGCAATGGACTACGTGTAACACTTCGATGAGAGTGCTGCAAGCTGCAGTGATTGTTTGCTGGTCGAGTATATATTGACAGTTTGTACGATCGCTTATATTGCGTTTAGTCTGGCTAATAAACTACGGTCCTGGACAACAATAAATGAAGCTTTTACTACAGACGGGAAGGTTATATGGTGAAAAGGTGCATGAACTTGTGCTCTCCAAATTATTTTTAAAACGTTAGTTTTATTTTTAAAATTTGTTTAGGAAATATTTCATAAATGTAATTTTGTATTATGTAAATGCTTTATAATGATTGTATTTTAATATTACATATTATATTTGATTTTACGTATTTATTACATATTATTATTATTTCCATTACATATTTATGTACATATTTTAACAGTTCATACTACATACAATTCCGGTCTTAAGTGATGACTTAATGGACTGCGATATGAAAAGTAGCAAAATATCAGGTGACTGTGATATTGAAAATGATGTTAAAGATTTGTCCAGAACAGAAGAACTCGAATGTGATGATAAAGTGGATAAAATGAAAAAAAGTGTTCAGAGTAAGCATTATTGAAGGGTATCAAGATTGTGCCTGTTGAGAGAAAGATAATGTTGTTTAACCTTACGTAAGGCAAAAGGAACTTGCGTGGTTTTATAATGACCTTTTGTACATGGAGGGGATGAGGAGGTTTTGGCTAAGATTCAAAGTTGAAGTGGTAACATTATTGTAGAGTCAATTGTCGAGAAAGCATAAACTCTTGAAGGATCTGTGAATTAAAAAACTGTTCACAGCGAACGGGAATAAAGTTGTTTTTAGCAAAATATGTTGAAATCACGATATTTTGATATTATTTGAACTTTTGAAGTAACGAAATCAATCATCGACAAGAAACTAGTTTATTTTTAAACCTCTATAAAGATATAATGAATCAACCATGTTAGTTCCCTGAGATTCACTATAAGTCAGGCATATTCTCTAAAAAAAGTGATTAACTTCCTTGCAGTTTTCTTTACACTGAATAAAGAGCATAAAATAACTATAATATACCTTTATCTTATCAGATCACCTTTGTATGTTGTTTTCTTACGCGTTCGCAGGGGGTAAAATGGTTCATTACTAGTTCCGATGATGTAAAGTTTTCCTAACAGTTTGGTAAATAATATGGAGGATGTAAAGTATTATTTCATTCGTAAAGGATGAAGAACATATATCAATATTGAAGTACCTTCTTCCTCTTTCCTTATCCTCTTTTTATATTCTTCTCTTATTCTTTCATTCTTTTGTTCTCTTCTATTACTTCCTTCCTGCCTTCCTTATTTATCTGCGCCTCCTTCTTCTTATTCTCCTCTTTCGCCTTGCTTTTCTAGTTTTCCTTCTTCTTCTTTCATGGACATAGTGTCTTCCATTCGAATAATTTCGGAAATTTCCTAAATCGTCTCTATTTCACTTCGCCCGCTTCCTGCTTTCGATGCTAAGTGCAAATATAGTGATTGAGAGCGGAGGCCTATTTTAGAACTCTGTATTTCGGGGAAAACAACCGCTCTAATCTCGCGAGGCCCCGGGCCGATGCTCGGCGGAAGGGGGAGACCTTTTTCGGGGGAAGGAGATAGCCGTCTAACGGACATTTCGACCGGCCGTCTTTTGTCTTCCGGTGATCTGCAGAACAGTCGAGCGTCGCCGAGCGCTCGGCAGCTCCGCCGCTCAACCATTTAAAGGCGCCGCGCATGGTGATCGCAAAACTCTTTCAATTAGTTGTAATTAATTCAATAAATCGAAAGAAAAAACAATTTCAATTATAGAATTAATTGGTTGAAAAGTAAAAATTTATCGATTAATTGGAAATAATTTTTCGGAGACAAAACAACATAATTTTTGAAAGAATTAAAGGCAAACAAAGAGTCTGGAAAGAAGTTGAAAATCAACTTTGTAAAATCAATACTATTTACTATATTTACAATCAATACTATTTAATATATACTATTTACTATCAATACAATGGAATAAAAAATCCTTAATAAATTTTCATCAATCCCTTTTTACATTGTATGTTATTAAACAATGTTGAAAAAGGTTTAGTTATTGGAATCTCTAATAATGTAAATATGGAACTGCAGTATATTTTCATATAAGCGAAGAAAATTTTATACAAGGCAGAATTTTACATTCCGAAATTATATATAAAAGCCCAAAAATATTGATTAAGGGAAAATAATTCGTTTCCTACCAATTGTAATATTATTCAAGTTTCTTAGAAATCCAAATAAAAGGTATATTTATTACACGCAAAGAACATTTGTTAATAATTTCATTAATATGTAATAAAAACGCATATGCTAAACAAAACAGAGATGGGTACTATTATTCCTTGCGTGAAAACGTTTTGTCATAAGCAGGAGAAGTAAACAAAAATACAAAATTGGAAGGGAAATCTACTAATATATTTCATTGCACTTTTATCTAAATTTAGCAGAACATTTGTATGTACACCATATAAAATGAGGAAAAATTAATGATTTTATGACATTCTTGGGCAATAGCAAAATGCTTAATATTATAATTTAGTGTAAGCCTAAATATTACAAAAATGAATGTACTAATGGCCTTTAATGTTCATAATTGGCATACGAAAAATATCTAACATGTAATTATTTGAATTAATAGAACCTTCCATCCCTTCCATTACTTTCCTGGGCGAACATCTAGGTCGCTGAGATATCAATTACGGAAGTTGAGGTTATCGACTTGCCCCGTAGGAAGTTAGTGATATGTTTGTATCGCTAATCTGGCACAGCGCCCGCCCATGACCCATCAGTCACCTACGATCTACAGCTTCTATTCTTTGTGTGAAGTGAGAAAAAAGCGAACTCTTGATCTCTATAAATAAATACCATGAAATTCAAACACTAATAACATCCTCTGTGTAGAACTCCATAGACAAAAAATAGAGATTTGATACCTGTCGACTATGATTAGCAAAAGTCAAAGTGGCTTAAACACAAATTTTTAACCAAGACTAGAAGAAAATAGAAATAAGTTTCAAGAAAAAAAGCTTAGAAAATTAAATATGCTTTAAGATACATTTACGTGAAAAGAAGCAAAATAAAGGTGCGTCAGAATTGCTAATTTTTCAGAATTCTTGCATTTTTACCAAAAGCATGTACAAATATTCATTAGAATAAAACAGGCAATTTTCTAAATATCCTATGTCTAGTTCACTTTAGGTTCTTCAGAGCATCAGGGAGTGGAATTTTGGACTTATTACATATTTTTTATTTTTAAAATTATTTACATTTTTATAAATTCAGTTTTGTAAAAGGATATTTATTGGACTTTTTTTTTAAACCAATCAATACTCCTTCGTTTTCCTGAAACTTAGCATCCCATATGTACTCCGACGGGGCGGCCGAGTCTCGCGAGGCGCAGTTCGCCGGAACGGGGTACTCCTCTTATCGACAACCGACCGAGTCTCGACGGTCTCGGCCGGTCTCGGCCGGTCTCGGCCGGTCTCGGCGGGTCTCGGCGGGTCTCGGCGGGTCTCGGCGGGTCTCGGCGGGTCTCGGCGGGTCTCGGCGGGTCTCGGCGGGTCTCGGCGGGTCTCGGCGGGTCTCGGCGGCGGGTCTCGGCGGGTCTCGGCGGCGGGTCTCGGCGGCGGGTCTCGGCGGCGGGTCTCGGCGGCGGGTCTCGGCGGCGGGTCTCGGCCGGTCTCGGCCGGTCTCGGCCGGTCTCGGCCGGTCTCGGCCGGTCACCGGCGACCGGGAGTCCCCAGCCGGCTGCGAAGGACGGTCCAGCGCGTGGTCTCGAGAGAAAAGGAGGCGCGCGTGCGTTGGCCGGTAAAAATCACGGAGAATGCAGACCTCTAACCTATTTCGCCTCAAAGGTCGCAGCATGACGGCCGAAACGTTGGCACCTGCCTAGGACGCGATGTCTCCCGAACAGCCAAATAGCCGGATGGGGTACCCTTTCCCGTGTTAAATTGGCTTTTTAAAGAAACGTTTTCTCTAAAAGTACTGGATCTAATAACTTGAAACTTGCCTTGTCTTGTCAGATATCTTAATATATCCAAGCCCTGTGTACATACATTACTGAGAATACTGTGTGAACAAAACGACACAATTATTAGTGCTTAAAAGTTTCCACTTTATATATTTCTTGGTTTGGGAGAAAATTTTCCTTATATTTCAAAATATTGAACTTACGGTAAATGGCTTTCAAAGTTTCCTAATAAATTCCAACTCCATATGCAGGATTATCATGAACATTTGCTTTATCATTATTTCTGTATTGTTAACATAATCACTTTGTTTACTCTTAGGATAAAACTTTCTCTTCTTAAAAGTGCTATTTCTAAATCGTGACAGTGTAACCAAATCGCACCCACATAGAATGCGAGCCGCAAACTGACAGTCTACTGGGAGTCACGTCCCATTCCCTCCATGCAGGATGTCCTTAATTTTGAAAAAATCAACTTAAAATAAACGTACATCAATGTAGTTGGGTTTGTTTATTCGATTTTTTACTGTATAAAGAAGCAAAAATTGAATTTTTGAAGTGATCGTCCTCCGGCTCCCCTTAACGAAGCGATTGCTACTGGCTGTGGTGTGCTGATATCTTAAACCTCCGTAGTCAATACAATTACTCTTGTAGACGAGCTGTTAAAATATACAGGGTGAGTCACGTAACTTTAGCACCTCCTGTAACTTTTGAACGGTTGAAGATATTGAAATGCAGTTTTCACGGAAGTGCATGAGAAAACTGGGCTAACTGATACGTGTATTTATTTATATTTTATCACTTGTATTTTACGAGATATTTGAGGTAACTTTGTTTTTTCAAATAGAACTATACATATTTTTTCAGTCTATCATAAAGAGCGTAGAAAGACGAATTCAATGATATACATATTGTCGTATGTTAGATCAGGATTTTTTTAAGAAATTTTGATTCTTTTGCGACCAGTTCTTAACGGATATTTTGAATGTAACCGACCGCCACAGAAGGTCACGCAGCGCTCCAGCAGCAAGCGCGCGCTCGGGGAAGGGAAGGGATCTTTGTATTTCAAGATGTAAAACATATCCCAAATATTCTGAACGCTCCTATCATATCGAGGTGTCAAAGCTTCCTCGGTTCACTGTAGGAGGGGTCAGGGAGGGAAGAAACGGTCCTACGCCTACGGCGCGACGCATACGTTGACAGCCTCTCCACGTGCGAAATACGAAGATAGGCTTAGGTCATCTCTCAGGTCAAATGGGAGATAGCTCGATGAAGGACACTAAGAAAAGGTTCTCTTCAATGGAATTATTATTTCATAATTCAATTTTTATGAATTATGTATGGTTTTCACTTACATACAAAGTATACAAAACGTAAACACCGTAACACAAAACATTTACAATAATAAGAATACACTTTAATACAGTTGTTGCTGTAAGCCATCTCCTTTTATTTTTATTAATTAATTTATTTGTTTATTTATTTATTACTTTTATTGTGAACGACTACGTGTAATACTTCAATATTATGCAAGCAAAAGGAAACGTTTCATTATTACGCTAGAGAGTATTTATTTTAAATCAATTAATTAGGAAGAAATCATTGCTCTACGCTAAGCAGTTTTGATCATGAGTCTCTCCCGAGCTTCGGCCGACTTGGAATACTTAGAAGATTACTCTGTCCCTACGAGATACGAGAATCTCGTTGTCTCGTTGCCTCCCGCAGAGAAAGAGAATCTCTTTCGCCAGTGCACTGCCTTGGCCTTGGCTGGGTGCTACCCCTCCACGACCCTTCTCCCTTCTTCGGCCAGCGAGAATGATTCACAGGTCGGACGAGATACGAGAGACTGAATGCAGTTTTGTCCGTCTCTAGTGATTACCTTTATTTACTATTGTTTACTATATTTTGGGAATATATTTTTATTTTAGTGATTAATTATTATCTTAGTGGATGTTTCTATCCCTGTGTTATTATTCTACGCTTATTATTATTGCTTGCTCAGTATATGCAATATTCTTTATCTTATTCTTAGTCTGTATTTATTCTTATTATGTTTTGTTTCAAGATCTCATTAATATCCTGTGATATAAAACCCCATTAACTGGAGTTGAAGTAGTAAACAATTTTATTACAATACATACTTACGATAAATACCCATTTTTAATCCTTCTATTCCTTAAAAAATCATCTGGAAATGGGGAAGGATGGAATGCAGAGTTCAGGGGAAAAACTACAACCGTTTTGTGAATATTTGGGATATGTTTTGCATCTTTTTTTTTATTTACACAATGAAAATTTACAATCTATTTCATTTCGATATAATAAGTAAATATGATAATTCAAAGTAAAATACAATGATCAAAGAAACAATAATTTTCAGAAAAGTCCCCTATTGGTACTTTCCAGAATCAATATACAAGGACTATAACAGAAATACGAAGATCCCTTCCCTTTCCCGAGCGCGCGCTTGCTGCTGGAGCGCTGCGTGACCTTCTGTGGCGGTCAGTTACATTCAAAATATCCGTTAAGAACTGGTCGCAAAAGAATCACAATTTCTTAAAAAAATCGTTATGTAACATATGACAATATGTAAATCATTGGATTCGTCTTTTGATAGACTCTTTATGATAGACTGAAAAAATATGTATAGTTCCATTTGAAAAACAAAGTTATCTCAAATATCTCGTAATATACAAGTGATAAAATAGAAATAAATACACGTATCAGTTAGCCATATTTTCTCATGCACTTCCGTGAAAACTGCATTTCAATATCTTCAACCGTTCAAAAGTTACAGGAGGTGCTAAAGTTACGTGACTCATCCTGTATATTAAAATCGTAAAAATGCGATTGGGTAAGAAAAAACTCGTTAGTTTTAATTCACTTGTGCTAAAGCTCGCAAATAAACTTACTCGTACACTACGATCTATTTTACACACTACACAATAAATAAATAAATAAATAAATAAATAAATAAATAAATAAATAAATAAATAAATAAATAAATAAATAAATAAATAAATAAATAAATAAATAAATAAATAAATAAATAAATAAATAAATAAATAAATAAATAAATAAATAAATAAATATTAGCAACATTTTCGCGACAGAGTCAGAAATTATTTTTAAGAATTGCAAGAAAGATGTCCTTACGAAGCCTATTTTTAAAATAAAATCTAAGTGTTGCGAATATTTGTAATATAAAAGTCATTGTTTGCAAAATTGGTTCAGTCTTTATGACGTATAGATGTCTGTAAGTATGTCTGTATGAAGTATAGATATCAATTCGCCAGGCAAAGTGTTCATATTAAACTTCCCTCTCACACCGAATATTGGCAATTTCAAAATGTTACTTTTATGTGTGTAATTAAAGTAGATCGTTCATCTAGTATAATTGCAATCATTATGTTGATATAGTTGATTTTCTGCGAGGCGATAGATTAACCAATATTGTTTTTGTTGGGCGACGAGCTGCTCGATGCGACGCAACCCTTCCTAGAGAGCGTCATTTTGTTGTATTAGCGGAAATTTTAAATGCAGCGAGATATTAAAATAATCACCTCGTTACGAGACATTGAAACAGATTTATGAAGCATTTCTTTTGAATATTTGCATATTGTACACACTTACTGTTAGTTTTGGTTGATTACCGTTGAAAATCGTTGCAGTGTACCACATTCAAAATGTTTCTCAACACTTCTCGCTCTCCATGCAACATGGCGGCCAGCGTCTGCTATGGCTTTTCAAAACAAGTGCCCGTGCTATGGACACGTGGTTCGTGACACAAACTGGTGATGCGCAGAACCAGCTAAAATCGGTGCACCGGAGGAACCCACCCATGTCTCCACGATGGTTTCCACCATAGTCTCCGCAACTTCGTGTGTCAGATTAGCGGCAACGCTGGATCCTGGCTGTGAGAAAGTAAACAAATCCTCGCAAGCTGATTGGTTTTGAGGTCACATGACGAACCACAACACGTGGCGAGGGAACTGTCAGTCGCTTATACGCTGCCGGTACTGTAAGCAGAAATTAATATAATACTACTGACTACTAGATTTGGACTATAAAGTTTTTGTTTTTTTTAAATTTGTTGCGTCCTTTATCTTATAACATTATTTATCGACGCAACGCGTCTCTTCGCCCCTTGTCGAGCGTTGAGTGGGGAGTAATCCTCCATTAACGTAGCGTATTTTACGTATGTCTGGCCTCGTCTGTCGGTTGTCAAGAGGACCGCCAGGTAGCATCTCCGCGTACGCGCCTCCTACTACGCGCTCCTGCGTCACTACCCAGCGGCCAGAAATGGGAAGGGATTAGGAAACGGGTAGGGTTTAGGACACTTCACAGGGGTTGGACTAGCCCTTGTGAAGAAGCCAAACTCGTTTTATTAGAACAAATTTCACATGAGATTCGACGGGAATCGATGAGAATCGAACCCGGACCTCAGTGGTGAAAGGCTAGCAACTCTGCTATGAGCCACGAGCGTTGGATTCCCAAATTATTTTACAAATTTTACAAATTACCACTTTTCACATTAACTTTATTGCTGAATACATAACATTTTTCGTTTTACTTCGTATTTCACGATTTGATATTCTACGACCAATTCAATGTCTTCAAGATCTGAAAATACATTTTGTTATTTAATGTTACACATTAGACTTATAATTAACGTTGATAATAACAATAACATTGGTTCAAACTTGAGATAACATTATATTAGATTTGTAAGTGTTCTGTTCACACAGACAATTATAATCATTCTTTGGGATGAATTAACTCCAAAGAGTGTACATTTCAAACGTCCTGACTTTTCCCTCCCAAACCGCCAACTGCATTACAGAGAGAAGAAATAACTTGTCAACGAATATTCTCTCGAACTACTTCAAAGAAAGCCGTGAGAGCGCACTACCTTCCAGACGCCGGAAGTGAGTGCGCGCCAGCCGGCGGCGCTAGCCGAATGCGTTTACTACGCTCCGTGAAGTCACGAAGGTTAAGCGAATTCGAGACTCGCGGGTTCCTGGTTGGGTGACCGGCCAGAAACCCCGGGATCTAACGGCGTCGAGCCCCTGGCCGAAGGGATAAAAGTCACTGACTGACTGCGATGTGACGAGACTTGACAAATATAGTAATTATTCAGTGCAATAATTACACAGTAACGGAGGATTACTCCAGAAATAAAGCACATTAATGGAGGATTACTCCCCAGTGCAAAGCGCTCAACGCCCCTTAAGGGGGCTTGGAGACGCGTTGCGTCAAGTTGTAGACGCAACAAATTAAAAAAAATTGGTGTCTATTGTCGACATTCAAAGAAATTAGCTCCTTTTCGTTATGGTGATGCGGGCGGGAGGGGAGAAGTCAGCCTGCGGGGTCGTCTTGCTCGTAATAATAAACGAGTAACGAGTGCGCACGTGTCGACTGCACTGAACGTTGAATCGTTTGTGTGAGGTCTGTGTCGCGATTTAGAAATTGCATTATGCTATATTCTCCGGGAACCAGCATTTTTCGGCGCGTCACAGCGTTGCGAATTATGCTTGCTTCATACACGCAATGAATAATGGAATAAAACAAGAAAGGTAACCGATTTCCTTTCGCCCAAACTCAAGTATCACGGATAATTTCTTCAATATTTAACTTTACAAGCAGATTCTAACGCCGAGGTGTGCTAACTGTCTTAATACATGTCGTTTTCATAGTCTTCTCTTTTGGCAAAAACTCAGAAACACGTATTTGCGGATCTTCAGCCCAACTTTTTCAGTTCTCCCACAACTTAGCTGTATTTGAAGCCTTAACAGTCCACATTAACACATAATTGCGTAAAAAATTATCCTTTCTAGTTGATTTTTATTTCTACAACTTTTGTCTTATATTTTACGGTTTATCCAACTGACAGTTTGTATAAAACGAAAAGTTAAATATAAAAGTTAAATATTTTTGAAAATTTACTCATTAAAATAAAATTAAAATTTAGTAATTAATTAAAAAAATATCTAAATATGTGCTGGTAAAAATGTATTGACGCACAAGGGTCATACTTTGAAGAATTTGAAGTTGCTGTACCTACCAGATTTATAAATTTGATTTAAAAAAATGCAACCCATTACTTTTGGGACATACATCTTATTACATACAGTAGTGAGTGAGGGAGGAAGATTAAGTGGAGTGCCGTTTTCACTGTAACATTCAGGCATATTTTTCACTCTAACGACGATACCATTCATCCCAGAAGAGAACAATGTACACACAAAATTTAGGTAATTTTATCCTCTTTCATATCATATCAGGTTAATATTTACAACAAATTGATAGTTTTTAAGTTATATTGAGATTGTGAGATAATTCTATTTTTGCATGCATTTCGTTTATATCACCAAATTTCTCGGTGCTTTCACGGCTAAACTGCTGAAAGGAGAAAAAAATCTTAATGACATTAAATGTAGAAAACTTTATCTTCATTTATTTCATAAAGGATCATTTTTAAAGAAATATTCTTAACTTTGAGTTATTTAAAAAAACAAGTGAAGAAGGCATGATTTTTAGACATTTGTTTGCTTAAGAAATGTGTAACAGGCCACAGATCGTGTGCGATTCTGTTTCTTGTGGGAGATACCTGATTAGGGAGAAACCCTGCAAGTCGACGGGTAGGTCGGCGACAAATCTCGTCATCCAGCGAGAACAGAATACCGCTACCTCTTGGGATAAACCATGCACTACACTTATGACACTAATGATCTTAGCGGTTGACTCGTCCGGAAATCAACCAATCAATCAGTCAATCAATCGCGGTTGAAAACTCCGTGCGAAGGACAGCACATTGAAAATGCTTATTGGGACGCCGTTGTGGTGATTGAATACGCGGTGCAATCATTCGTAAAAGAATTCTCACCCCAAGAATTTAAGCGTTTTTTCTTACCAATAATTTTGTTCGCTTTTTGCGAACCAATAAAATTAATTGTACGTTCCCTAGGAGGATAAAATGGTGTGGATAGTACTCTATTATTCCTAAGTTGCTGCTTTTTCCATATCAGTAAGTACTAGCGTCAAAAAACCGCAACATATTACTGAAAAATTTCTCAGCAAAATGACTAAGAAATTTATTTAAAACCAGAGTCATTTATTATAAGTTCACAACCATACATAGAACCATTCACAATCATTCACAATCATCACAGTAGAGATTAGGAGAGTAGTAGAGCCCCTCTGCCAACATTCCAATATTTGTTTAGTTTCACAACTATTCAAAAAGTTTGAAGTATTAAAAATATCAAGAGTGGATATATTACAATTCAATCTATTAATGTTATTGCAAAAAATAAGTGACAAGATTTATAAATACATTTTATATTAAAAATTGTATCAAAAGGCGCCTCATTTTAATTCTAAAACATTTACCAGGAAGCATTTGCTGGGAGGCCCATATAAGACACAGACGGAGCAGAAAGAATAGACAAGATACAAAAGGTCGCTCCTTCTAAGCTGTCTCTTCTAGGAGTGAATGTACGCCCCCTGTGAGAACAAAGAGAACATGTGACGGGTAGAATCAGACAGACTGTGGGTCAGAGGGCGAATGCGGCAAAAAGAGGGATAACGAGGAGGATGAAGAGGAAGAACGAGGATGGAGAACTAGGAGGATGGAGAACTAGGAGGATGGAGAACTAGGAGGATGGAGAACTAGGAGGATGGAGAACTAGGAGGATGGAGAACTAGGAGGATGGAGAACTAGGAGGATGGAGAACTAGGAGGATGGAGAACTAGGAGGATGGAGAACTAGGAGGAGGGAGAACGAGGAGGAGGGAGAACGAGGAGGAGGGAGAACGAGGAGGAGGGAGAACTAGGAGGAGGGAGAACTAGGGGGGAACTAGGGGGGAGAACTAGGGGGAGGGAGAACTAGGAGGAGGGAGAACTAGGGGGAGGGAGGACTAGGAGGAGGGAGAACGATGAAAAACAATGTACAATAACACTACCATATTATTTCCCAGTCGCGTACCCCGGAATATTTCTCGTAATGCATCAAAAATTCGCCTCTCTCTGTCGCGAGGGCGCGACCGCAGAAACCGAAATAGAACGCGGCGGGGTTTTTGCACATGTCGATGGAGGTCCGATGCAGTTGGCCGGCAAAAATGAGCTCCGCCATGAATTATTTGCGGCGGGGCGGTGCGGGGTGGGGCGGAGCGAAGCGCATAATGAGAGCGGAGTGTATGGGCGTGCGGATGGCGGCGGCGAGAGCGACGGCGACGGCGGGGGCGGGGACGGGGGGTCGCCAGTGCTGGCCGCAACACGTCGCGGAGCAGCGCCCGTCGTGGCAGGGGTCGAACATGGGACCTCTGCGGTATCGGTACGGGCCGTCGCGCGGCCAATGAAATAGTTATTTCTGTCTGTCGATCCTAGGCCAATCGTACTGTAGTGCTGAGGCAGGAGGCGTTTGACCTGTGTGTGTGTGTGTATGTGTGTGCGTGTGTGTACGTGCGTGTGTGTGTGCGCATGTGTGTGCATGCGTGCGTGTGTGTGCGTGCGCGCGCGCGCGCGCGCGTGTGTGTGTGTGTGTGTGTGTGTGTGTGTGTGTGTGTGTGTGTGTGTGTGTGTGTCGAGATTCGAATTCTGTTGGATCTATCTACTCTGGTGATTCATTAATATTTTGTGATAGTGAATTCCATTTGGTACAATTATTATTAAAGCAATTGACCTCAAATTGTAATTAATTTTACCTAATCAAAATAAACATTTTATGTAATTCACTAGCGTACTTTATTACTTTTTGGGTTATTCACTAACTATAAAAAATGTTTTATTCATTTGTTAATGAATGATTGAAAAATATTTGTGTTTGGGGATTATGACATTGTCATTTCTAACGTTAAACATCTAAACTTGTTCGAGCGTAAATTAAAACTGCCAGTGATGGTGCGCCAACCCCCTTCACCAGAAACCACATGCGTCTCTCACCTATCGATAAGGCAGTAGTATCGTGGCGATCTCAGATCCAAGGGTCGCGGGTTCGAGTGCCGCCTCGGGCATGGTTGTATTTGTGGTCGTTCTTTCACCCCCTAATTATCACCATATCGTTTCATCTTCATAGTTACCATACCGTTCACTTCAATAGTGGTCGCTAATGACCTAGATGTTGATGCGACCTTATGTAAAAACAAAAAAATCGTTTTGAATTGAAAAAACAAAACTCGTATTGACGGGTTCTGGTAACAAAAATGTGAATTAATTCTATTTCTACGTTCAGTAAACTACTTTCTCTAGCACGTGGTGTTGCTAGAACTAATGTTTTGTGGGTCCTTGATAATAAAAATTGAATCACAGCAAAACGTTTGTCAGTCCATCAGTATTCAACTCAAGCGTCTAAACAGTTTTTCTTAAATATTGATATTCCCGGATCGATCGAACAAACTCAAAACGGTGGGACTTTCTAACGGTAATTTTGATTTTTGATCATGCTTTTACATCAAACTTTACAAACATTTTCATTTTTTCAAATTACTCCAATTTTTTTTATTAAATTTCCTCCTCCAATAATGTAAAGGACACTTCAGAGAATGATGTAAGCTTCATGTTCGTTTAAAATCCTTGATTTTTCGAAAATTGTAAGAGTGCAATTTTTTTGGGAGTATTCTACAACTACAATATTGAAGATACAGATATTTTCTTAATGAAATGCGTCATTTAAAAGCAGATCTTGAAATGAGAACAAGTTCAATTATTCAAAAATATGAGTAATTTTCATGTAATTTTGTGCAAAATATAGGTAATTTAAAACTTTTTAACAATTTTTTCTTAAAAAACGCTTCAATTTTTTTTACAATTTTTTCACGGATAGAAGACGATCTTAAATAGGGACGCTGGTCTAATTTTCGTTGAACTCTCTAAAGTTTTTAAAAGCGCAAATTTTGACTTAATATGAGAAAGCGCGTGCGATTTTAGGACTACTACGTTAGGTAAATTATCGAGCCCTAAGAAAGTTGTAATCAACGTCAAGGGGTCGATATCGGCAACTTTAGTAATGACTGATCTATATATTTAAAACAGTGAGTGTTTTCTTATAAAAATCTTTTAAGCTTTCTTTTCAAACAGTTCCTTTTTAAATGAAAAATGACTTAAGCTTGAATAATTTAAGCTTTTTATTCTTCTAAAAAATGAAATCATTCTTTTTTATAAAGAACTATATTGATTGAACTATTCTCTATAGTGAATTATATTTTGATGGAAAATTATTTTTCTGGTAAATTAACGTACAACATGGAAATGTTTCAATTTCAATAATGTTATTAAAATAATGAAGTAAGAATTTCTTTTGAACATAAAAATTGTTTAAATATGTTAATGGAACTTTTGAACTAGATATATAAAATATGGCACTCAATGAAAAATGGATTTCATTCGTTTATGAAAATGATAGTCCTAACTGCCTAACGCTGCTTTGGGAATTATGCTAAGCTCATATAAAGCAAATCGCATTTTGCCTTCTATTTCTTAAATTACTATTACTGTTTTTACCAGAAAATTATCCTCAACTTAGCATTAGGCAAATTTATAATTATTTACACCTTTCGGAATTACATTAGAACATGGGATGAGTCCAGGTTCACACATGAATTAGGGTTTTACGAAAATAAAATCCAAGATAAGTTTGAAAGAAAAAAAATCAATGTTTTAGAAATCAATTTTTAAATTTAAAAGGAATATTTATTTATAACATGTGATTAATTTTATTTTATTAAATAAGCTGATTGCTGGTATGCGTGAGTACTTTGAGATGTTCACGAAAATATTTTTTCCCCTTATCTTTCTATGTAATAGTTTTCTCTGCAATTCGCATTAAAATAATGATAACCGGTGACGATAAAACTATATTATGGAACATGATAAAAATTTGGATTAAAATGTATTTTATTAAAATATACGCAAAAGATATTTTGACGCTTGAAACTGAAGATCTATTGGAAATTCTACAGTACGCAAGAATTGGCTGCAGTCTTTGAATTTAGCACGGTGGGAAATTCCCAATGTCGATAGATCGAAAATTTACATATTAATGACAAAGTGGTTTTCTGAAAAAAAACGACCAAAAAAGAAATTTTAATAGCCAGTAAATCAGCAACAAGTGAACAAATCTGAAACTGTGTTCCTTGCAATTTCTGCATAAGCTTGAGATTGTAGACGGAAAGATGAAGAGCTGCTTGAGGAAGCCTATTTCGACGAGAAAATCGTATTGAATTATGAATAGTTTGATGGGGTGACTTAGCGAGTATGGAATGTACAGAGATGTGAGAATAAGGGGACGAAAACCTTAATGCTTCATGTTGGCACATAGGCGGCCAAAATTAATTCAAAATTGGCGCTGTATTTGGAATTCAATCATTTATAGTAATTCCTTGGCGCTAATTAACAGCAAAGAGTATACATTTCAAACGTCCCGCGTTGGACTTACAATATTTTTCTGTAAAAACTGCGGGCGGGCTTCCAGAGAGGAAGGCAATACATTTTTATCTGAAACAACCGAATTGCTCTGACATTTTGAATTCTTTGGAACGCCTGAACTGCTCTGACATTTTGAAGTTCTTTTTAAGAAGTGGCGGCAGACGGCCACCAAGAAACGAGGAAAGATATAGCATTTCATACTGTCGGGATGCGAGGAATCTTTACGTCCTTCAACGTGCGACGCAACGCGATCGCATTGTTTGAAGATCGAGAAGCCGGGTGGTTGCACGACGCGCTGGTGTAAAGAGCAAAAGAAATGAAAGCTAAAATGTTATGTTTAACATTTTACCTTTCATTTCTTTTGCTCTTTACACCATCGCATTGTTTGAAGATCACCACGATCGCATTGTTTGAAGATCGAGAAGCCGGGTGGTTGCACGACGCGCTGGTGTAAAGAGCAAAAGAAATGAAAGCTAAAATGTTATGTTTAACATTTTACCTTTCATTTCTTTTGCTCTTTACACCATCGCATTGTTTGAAGATCACCACGATCGCATTGTTTGAAGATCGAGAAGCCGGGTGGTTGCACGACGCGCTGGTGTAAAGAGCAAAAGAAATGAAAGCTAAAATGTTATGTTTAACATTTTACCTTTCATTTCTTTTGCTCTTTACACCATCGCATTGTTTGAAGATCACCACGATCGCATTGTTTGAAGATCGAGAAGCCGGGTGGTTGCACGACGCGCTGGTGTAAAGAGCAAAAGAAATGAAAGCTAAAATGTTATGTTTAACATTTTACCTTTCATTTCTTTTGCTCTTTACACCATCGCATTGTTTGAAGATCACCACGATCGCATTGTTTGAAGATCGAGAAGCCGGGTGGTTGCACGACGCGCTGGTGTAAAGAGCAAAAGAAATGAAAGCTAAAATGTTATGTTTAACATTTTACCTTTCATTTCTTTTGCTCTTTACACCATCGCATTGTTTGAAGATCACCACGATCGCATTGTTTGAAGATCGAGAAGCCGGGTGGTTGCACGACGCGCTGGTGTAAAGAGCAAAAGAAATGAAAGCTAAAATGTTATGTTTAACATTTTACCTTTCATTTCTTTTGCTCTTTACACCATCGCATTGTTTGAAGATCACCACGATCGCATTGTTTGAAGATCGAGAAGCCGGGTGGTTGCACGACGCGCTGGTGTAAAGAGCAAAAGAAATGAAAGCTAAAATGTTATGTTTAACATTTTACCTTTCATTTCTTTTGCTCTTTACACCATCGCATTGTTTGAAGATCACCACGATCGCATTGTTTGAAGATCGAGAAGCCGGGTGGTTGCACGACGCGCTTGTGTAAAGAGCAAAAGAAATGAAAGCTAAAATGTTATGTTGGTAGTGGTCTAGTCCACAACAGTGCAGACTTCTTGAACAGTGTTTTGGTGCGGAGCCTCTGCCTAACATTTTATCACGCCCGAATTATGACAGAAAACGATAATCATTTTGTCCAGACGAGGTAATACTGACAACTTCTTCAATACTCAATAATTCTTACGCTGAGGTAAACTAATAGTTCTTAAATAATTGGCTTTCAGAATTTTCCCTTGTGTCAAGGGGGAAAAAGGAGTCAGGAATCTGGTTTTCAACACGAAAGGTCTCCCAAAAAATTTCAAGCTATTTTGCAGCCTCAATACTTCCCGTAAAAAGAGTATAATCGGCTTTTTTTTATTTTCGCATTTTTCAAATAACATTTATTTTTGATTTTATGATTCACCTTTAAGATTGTTGCCACTAAAAATTCTTAGTTGCAGACTTGCAACTAAGAGTTTTTAGTAGCAACTGAAATCTTTCTGTATGCATCACATAAAGCAAAATTACTGGTCTTATAAATAATATTCTGCTTAATATAATGTTAACACAAATGGAACTCGTTCATATTCTCCTTTTACTTCTAACTTAAAGATTCATTTAAAAATAGGACTATTTATTTTCTTACCTGTCCAGGCTTATGCACTATTTATTACTATTATTTAATTTATTCTTACTCCCATTTAGTTTCGGAATGGAATGGTACAGGAATCTTAGAAAATTTACAGTGTGTGAGTCAACAGACTTGCCTATATCCGATACAAATCTATGAAAATTTACGTAGGAATATTTTATAACCTTATTTTGAATTACATCAATGAAAAATAATGCTCTGGTTTCCAAAATATTATCATTTTGATCTAGTTAATTTAACTTACAATTTCGCAGCTCCGCTGTTGTCGCTACGAATTAAAAAAACCCTCACAATACAGTAACAAAAATCAGAAATTTCAAACAATATTTACAAATACATTCACACAATGTATTTTGCTTTAATGACTATGCTACCTTTTGCTTCTCTCTTATAAATTACCCTTAAATCTAAATATGACACGATTTGATCTTTCAACAAAAAGTCATTTAAAAGTTTGTACACTTCCCTTTTTGTTTCCCTACATACTTGGCTGACGAAATAAAGGGTAATCACCTTCCATAGTTATTACTCCACGCCATCTTGTAGCTTGAACCAGTTTTGATTTCTAATTTAAATCTATTTTCTAACAAAAAACCTAAAATTTCCGTCCCTTAAAAATCCGTGGCACAATTAACTAATAACTAGCGTATGTGCATATCATTTCCCGATTCCCTTTCCAACAGTTAATTATCATGACCACGAATTCTTAAGCAACATGAACTGCGTTGTCGGCTCGACATTTGAACTTGGTCACTGCTATGGACGTTCTGTTTTTCAACTCATAATACCGTCCTTTCAATTGACTTCTTCCTGCTCGATAGCGCCCCAAATGCGTGACTCTTTGATAATTGCTGCGCATCATCTTCAACTGCCTTGTATTCACGTTCCTTCTCATTGGCTATTACTTCGTACATTTATTACCGTGGTTATTCCTTGCCATCAAACTTTTTTCTATTTATTATTTAGATTATTAACCTTTGTACAATATCTGCATTTTTATGTCAAGTACTATACATGGGGACGTTTTGGACCCCTAGATCTTTTGACAACGAAGTGAAAACCATGAATGTGTACGGCAATATACCGAGTGTAAATGATTCATTTTGTATAAGAATATCTTTTATGTACAAGTTATTTTCAGTAAAAATTAATATAATTTTTTTCATATTAAATATTTTGTACAAAGAATAGCCTCGTACTACATGTAGCCTCTATTGTAAATAGAAAATGTTTCAGAAATATTTAAGGGAGTTGTGAAAATTATATTGAGATAAATCGAATATTGACGGTTCTCGCATTCATCTTGGTATCTTTTGTTTCCTTTCACATGTTGCTCTTACTCCTTGTAATGGTTTCCACTCAAATAAGAATAATCAATCACAACACGACGATATATATATATATATATATATATATATATATATATATATATATATATATATATATATATATATATATATATTAGGTATTTAGAGAGTTCCTTAAAAAAAGTATTTTTGCAAAGTGTGAATGTTATTTTTAACTGTTAATATTTAAATAATTGTTAAAACGAAATGCAAATTGTTTATTTTATAATTAAATATCTAATAAATAGAGTATTTTAAAGTAATAAATATAAAGTGACTTAGTAGCTTAAATAAAACGTCTTAATGCAAATGTGATACTTCTAAGAAATAGTATGTTGACAGGAGGATACCTCTTTAATCGGAAACACATATTTTGAACCGGCTAAAAGCCTGGATATTCTCATTTTAATAACACACGCTTTGATGTGAGTGTGCTTCCGAAAGTTCCATAAAGCCGAATTTCTTCTATACCTTTTCCCACCGTAAATTTATGAATCTCTTGTAAATAAACTACTATTCTTGGAAAGGTACGCAAGAGCAACATACAGACACACTGAGATATGAGGAAAAAATATGCAAAAAATGAAACAAAACTGAATTAAAAGGAACACAAAATGCGAAACACAAAAAGAGAGAGAAAGAAAAAGGCCCTGAAAGAAATGTTATTCCCTAACACCAATCCCCCAACCCAGCATATAAAAAGACTTCACGACAGATTATCACGAGGTACATTCACCGCGAGGTTTTTTTTTTCACGATGCAAATACAAGCAGCGTGGAGGCTACGCAAAAAAATCCAACACGCGAAATAAGAGCTCCATTATTCATTCATATATTCACAGACAGACCACGATTCGCGGCCAGGGTTTATTATCAATTGGAAGCGATTTGATAGCTCTGTTTCATAATCGAATTTAAAATTTAAATTACGAACATTTCGTATTCCGACAGATGTTTCGTTCTCATTAAACTGACGCGTGCGGTTTTCGCAAAATCGTTCGAAGTTTTTTTGATGGTTTCTGCGGCGTTGGGATGGTCGCTTTGGAACATTCCGCAACCGCGGAGACCACATGCAGGGTGGGTGTAGGAAGTGAGTGGGGGGAAGTGTCGGGTTTCAATGTAATGGAGACCGGTCAACAGGGGTAGCGGGGTTTTGTACTGGCCGCCAGCCAACCTTCGCACTAGATCAGGGGTAGGGAAGCTTTGTGTATTTGAAGTAATTTAGATAGTGTTCACCGGTCATGAGTACTCTTTGTTTTTTGGTAGTTGGGATTTCTGCTATGTTCCGTATAATAGTTGTGAAAGCTTTTGCGCAACGATATAATCTCTTTACTTATTATTATTATTATTATTATTATTATTATTATTATTATTAGTTTTCGACCACGGGTATTGTTACTTCAGGGTTTCCACAGGGAAGTGTTTTAGGATTTCGGCCGAAGCGATCACACTCACAAAATTGGAACAAGGAAACAAAATTCAGATTTTGAGAAATTTTCCTTTTGTAACAGAACAATCAAAGATTGGAACAGTTTACCCTCAGCAATTTTCAAAGCTTTTCCTCTAAGTGTCCGAAGCTTTAGAAATAAGTTAGAATAATACGAGAGTAATAGACATTAAATGAGTAAGTGCTGTGAAGTGCTGGTCAGTGTAATTCAAAGCAAAAACAGTGTAGTATGTACAGTGTAGTGTGTACAGTGTAGTGTGTACAGTGTAGTGTGTACAGTGTAGTGTGTACAGAGTAGTGTGTACAGTGTGTAGTGTACAGTGTAGTGTGCAGTGAAGTGCAGTTAAGTGTAGTGAACGCGATCAATGAATTTAAAAAATTAGCCAATATTTATGCAGCTTATATTAAATTTTAGCATCACCGACATATAATTATTGGATATCATGGCAGCAATATTTGATATATTACTTGATATTAGTGATGGTGTGATTATTGCATGTTCGGCTTGTACTGTACTCTTTTATTATTATTGTTATTATTAATATTATTGTTATTATCATCTTCATTACTATTATCATTACTTTGGATGGCTCATGGGTAGAGTACAAGCTTCCCGGGTTCGATTCCTTGACGAGGAAAAAATAAAGTTGTAGCTTTCCTATAAAATCGTCCCACTTCCTGTATCTGTGTGACGAAGAAAAGCTCAAGCAGGCGTATCTTCCTAGTTACGGTGAAGAGAATACGTCTTATTCGTCTCATGTCGCACTTACTCCCAAGCATAGGAATTTAATAGGCCCAGGCATGGGGGACACCGGTAGCTGGCCAGCGAAATTGGACTACCGACCCAATAACACTAAATACATACATACATTATTATATGCGTATCGGCCATTACTGACCACGCAACACGTTCTCTTCCAAGACCCAGTAGAATTCTATCTTAGAGAGAGACTAACGTGTGTTATTACGAAAATCAGCTTTTCGGCTGTATCTATTGGTAAGAGAAGGACCATCAGAAATATGACTATGCCTACGCAGCACTCGAACCTGCAACCTCCTCACCTTGCTAATTCCGAACCTGTAGAAAGATTGCGCGGACGGATTACAAAGACTGCCTCAGCTTTCAGATAACACACAGAAATCTATGCAGAAAATACAACTAGTAGACCACTGGTGTTGGAAAGAATAACCGGGCAAGATTGTCCAAAACCCTAAGAAGGCAATAATGGAAATACAAAGATTCAAACAGACCATACATGAAATTATTACTTCATAAATCTCACCATTGTTCAAGAGAATCAGCAGGAGCGGTAGCTCAGTGCATCAACTGATGTCACTGCAGCGCCTCTGACCGGGAGGTCCTAGGTTCGAGTCCTGACGGTGGTAGGATTTTCGACACCAGCTTTTCAGCTAGGTCAATTCAGTCGCTGTCTGGAGGAGAATTCTAGCGGCCGGCTGCTCTGATCGGTAGTTTTCCGTGGTTTCTCCGATCAACACCAGGCGAATGTCGGAGCAGTACCCTATCAAACGGGCCACGGACCGCGCGTGATCTTTCCTTTCTCGTCCTTGTCCTGTAATCACCCCTTACACACACACACATACACTAACATACACTAACATGCACTACACTACCACATATTCCGGGAGACCGGTCGGGAGCTTGGAGCTTGTCCCGACTGGGGCGGTGCCCTGCTGGTGGGAGAGTCCTGGTTAGGGGGAAACCCCACTAGCCGACGGTAGGTCTGCGCCGGATCTCGCCATCCAGTGGGAGAAGATCACCGCCAACTCCCTAGAAAAAACATGCGGGACTAATGACCAAAGCAGTTGACGCGCCCGGAAACGAAACAATCAATCAATCAATCAAAAGAATGAGAAGGGCAATACAGAGCATTATTAGGAACATGCCCTTATTTTTTTGCACACATTTTGCTGCAGAGGCTTACACCGTCACTAGTTCTGCTCTTTAAGAAGGTGGTTGACACCTGGAGTAGACTTTATATTTAAGTAACTTCTAACATGTTTAGTCTGATCTCACATGAAAATAATAATTACTATTAATAATGATAACGATAATAATAAAGGTGACGATAATAGTAATGATAACGATAATAATAATAATAATAATAATAATAATAATAATAATAATAATAATAACTATAATAATAACAATTAAGCTTACTTGCAATTGAACTTAATTAATCGTTAATTGAATCTAGTCACCGCTACTTCGAGCGTGATATATTTTAAGATATTGATCAATAAAACCTAGCAAAATAGGAAACATTATAGTTTGCGTATTATTCATAATTTTTTACAGTACATAACCGTAATGTCCCGTTAGATTGTCTTTGCGACGCCAGAATCCTAAACCTAAAGTGAGACCATCACTTATATTTGAAGGAGATGTATATCATCCGCATTGCGGCAGATATTAACACCTCACTTGTATTGGATTTCCTGGAAAATTAATTTATTTACGCGTAAAAGGAAAATGAAATATTAATGCCCACGTAGGGAAATTATTTGCTAAAGGGTTCTCGTATTTTTCGAATTCTTTGTTACCTTTCTGAATTTCTGTTTATTCTAATGATCATCAGTGAAAGCACAAATTCAATTTGTGTCGTGTCGGTTTTGATTTTTCTAAGTATTGTTCAATTGTATTTGTTCAGATTTGTTGCGTTTTAATTAATTAAATATATAAAAAATTAATTTATCTCATTTGAATGTGGAAAAGAGATAATTTTAAAGAGATTTAAACATTGAAGTATCTTCTCGCCTCCTGCTTCAATTCAGCTACCTTTGGAATAACACTAATATATCTCAGTACTGATGTATGTGCAAAGCTGCAGTTCAAACAACCTTAAATACGGATTTTACGATAAAGATAATTTGAAATAGTATTGCTTTGTTGATTCTATCACGTTTCCTCTTATAATAGTATAGAGAGAAAAAGTGAAAAGATCACATAAAAATAAGAGAGTAGATGATTTTTTTAAATTGATATTCGAGATGATATTTTTTAAATTGATCTGGAGAAAAACACTGTAAGATGTTTCACTATACAACAAAATTAACTTTTTCAGTATTTAATGGAAATAAAAAATTAATGCTGAAATGAAAGTTGTTTTCTCATAAGCAATATAATTATAAAAAATATTATTACAAATATTATTAAAAATGTAAATAATGAATTCAATATTGTTTATATTATTAGCAAATTAAATTTCTCTATTAACAAGCCGTGTCTTATATTACACATATTACAACACTGAGTCGCACGTTTCTCTTTTTATGTTTATGTTTTAGCCTAATGAGTTGCATCACTTCTCATGAAGCAAAATGTCATTTTCGTCTCATGAATGAAATTTCAAATTCAGCTACGTTGATACAAGATGTGACAAGGAAAATTTCTATTTTCTTACGCGGAGGCAAATTTTTAATTGCCTCCAGGCAATAACAAAGTTAAGCCTCATTTCGAAAGATAAATAAAAACCCAAAGTGTTGTGACAATCTTTTCGTCTGGTAGTGACTACATAAATGAGAATGAGCAGAACGGAACAAAAAAAGTATTTTTTTATTTTTTCGTTTTTTTCCTCTTTCTCCGTTTCATTTTGCTCTCTTAATTTTGCTCATTCACGTTAATTCTACCCGCTACCCCACACCTCTTGTATCTTTCTTATTCATTTCTTTTTTGACGCAGCCTTTCTTTGCAGCGGAGCAATTCGTTTTCAATTTGCATAAGTCTCGTGCCCAATCTATCTCTAGATGGTATTCCCCGCAGTCAGGAACGGTGTCCTCTTTCATTTCGTTTCTCCATCTCACTCTTACTCACTCCTTTTCGGCACTCGAGCCTCGACACTGCAGGGGTGACCATGCTGAAGTGGATGAAGGATTTTCCCGATATTGAGAAGCCGGTGCCGCTGCTATAACAGAAGCATGGTTTGACAGCTATAAAACACTTCACAACGAATCAGCAATTACTTTCTTAATTACGAAATTGCCACATAATTTCTACAATAATTAATGTTGCAAATAAGGAGCAGTTGGTTACTAAATAAGAACTGATTAACCCGCAATCTCTCGCCTAAGAAACAAACTTCCATTTCACATTTTTGTTCAAGGTCTCTTTGTCTTATTATAAGGATAGAATATTTCTTACAGTTATGTTTCACCAAACGAATTCTTTTTTAAATTCTTGACATCGCCCTCTAACGATTGTTTCCAGAATTATCCTCTCAATAACCTTCGTTGAATGTTTCAGCTAACAAAATTACTATTAAGGAGGTGACATGTTGCCCCCTTTACACGTAGCTGCAAACAAAATTACTCAGCTAATCAACTGAAGAGACCCGCGACTGAATGTTGTGCTGTATATCATTGTAAAACAATATTCAATAAAAAGCACAACCATTTGTGAGAGAAATGTGACTGGAAACGCATTTCATTAATGAGTCTATAGGTATTTCATTTTTAAATTAACCAAACCATACATGCCGATCCAAACGACGTAATCAATATTAAAGGTGCATTCGTGAGATCTGTAAAAGGCATTGAGGGTTTCAAGCCTCATTTAAACATGGACATTTGCGTAATGTCCTGTTCAGAAAACCACATAAGTCAATCTTCTTCAGCTTTCAATCATGAAAAAGAAAACAAAATATGGGATACCTCCGAATGTTAATGACGATATTTAAATAGTAGATTTACTAATTACATATAATTTAATGAGTGTGTTTGGTGTAATTTATTGTAATAAAAATTCTTTATTGCAGAGCGGAACGAAATTTATATTTAATTAAAAGTACTCCTTATTAAACTGTATTACGTCTCTCACTATTCCAACGAAACCTAATTGTGAGGTACTTTTCTAATCTGTCTACTTATTTCAAATGTACATTCAATGATTGTTGAAAGTAGTAAATTTTGTGACAATTATTTTAAATAAATTATTACGAAGAATGAAGATCATAATATCATACTATAAATAAAACAATGAATGTTGTAAACGTAATCATTTGTAATCTTTATAAAAAATATGACAAACATTTGTTAACAAACGTTGCCAAATTACCTCGTTGATACCGGTAATAAAAATTCAAGTTAATACAGTGAAGGAGGGAGAATGGGGATTTCATACCTCTAGAAAATGTGCAGATTGTAGTTTTACCTCACTCAACACACAATTGTAACTGTTAAGTAAATAAATAATAAATAATATTCACAACTATCAAAACTGGGAAGGCAGAAAATAAACTTGGCAGTTTTGTCATTAATCATTAACTTTCCCTCCAGAGATTACAAACGTAATATTTGCCATGTTGGCTGCTCTGATTGCCAAACCAGCTTGATTGTTTATGCTTCACTGAAGGGTTTCGCCTTCAATGTGTCAAATTTGAAAACATACGTCTGCATTTCATAGCTAAGCGATATTCTCCACACATACTGATGTTTCTATTGTGATTAAAACACGACTAGAATACCGAAAAACTACTTGATTGCAGCCAACATTATATGTTGCACACAGACACAGAAAAGCATGTATTCGCTTTGCTGTAGCAATGTGGTTCAGTCTCACTTAATCAAGAATCTGATCATTGTGGCCTCAGTTCACTTAATCAAGAATCAGTTTATTCTGTCTATATTTCTATTTCTATTTATGTTTATATTTATATTTCTGTTTATATTTATATTTCCTGTTTTCATCAAAATTGTTTATTCCAATTATGCTAACATTGTTGGAGGGTTTAAATTGTATTACAGGGAATGTAATGCATACTATATATTCATATACAACGAATGTTATATACAGAATTATTTACAATAAATGATATTCTCTTCTAAGTTATATAGGGTGAGCAAAGATAATCAGTTTTCTTAAGACTTTTTGACCAGATGCAGTGGAAAAGTTAAGATATTTCGTAGTTTTCAAGGTATTTTCAATGTAAAGTGCAGGTTTTTTTCTGTACTTGATTACTTATCAAATAGAGAAAAAAACGTACATGTAAAGAGTCTCCTTTAACGGAATTACACTTATGTTCTTTTTCCATGGTAGATAGCTCCGCCTACAAAACACCAGGGTCCAGAAGAATATACACTATGTGCTGAGTACTGCAGGTTGTTTTTGTGGCGTACTTTAAAAGAAATGGAGTTTCTTCATTGTGTTCTCTTAAATTTGCGGACCGCGCTTTTGAACACTGACACTTTAAACGTGATGTGTGGGAGTATGATAATCCTCGCATCATATTACCAGCAGATATCAGGTGCATTTCAGTGTTAACGTGAGGGTAGCGATCATCGGGGGTTAGTTGATTCGACAGTACATTTCGACGCCCCGGCTCAGTGTCCCACACAACTCAAGTTTCTACAAGATAATTACCCATCGAACGCAATTTGCTTGCTACCCACCATCAACGCCATTTGAACCAATCAATATACCTCCTGCCCGTCGTTCTTCATGAGACCGAAGAACGTGAAAGCGACGCATCATACGCATCATTTTTTCGTACAGATCACTCTAAAAATCTACTTAGGCTTTCTAGTCTTCATGGTCATATCCTTCCCGTAATCTTCCGAAGGAAATGAGATTCTCGAATTAGTTAAGGGAGAAGCCCCCCTTAAGTGACATTTAGAGAGACAATAGTTGAAAGAATTCTGTAAATCAGGTTTCCAAAAAAATTAGGGTATTTTTTGGAAACGAATATACTGCATACATGATTTTACGTATTACTCTACTTCAATAGTGGTTTACTAAAATACATGAGAAACGAAAAAACTTGGAAGTACTCCCGGAATTAAAATACGTTTCATATTCAAGGGATTGCGACATCGGTCGTGAAATATAAATTTTATTGAAAATTCTGCTTCTAGTATAGCCGATAGCTTTTCTCACAGACGGACGGACGGACATACATTTCGCTGTAAACTATGTTTTCGGTGACGAGGATCCACAGAACGTGTACGTATAAGAATCTTTCCGCCAAAAAATCTCAATTTGTAGCCGGAGCATTACATAATTTTCTCTTTCCTACGCTTACAGTCTTCGGTGGCTCAGGTTGATGTACTACATTTCCTCTAACCGTGACAAATTGCTAGATCGAATTCAGTCGCTGCCTCGGGGTGAATTCTAACGGCCGGCTGCTCCGATTGGTTGTTTCCCGTGATTTCTCCGATCATAACCACGCAAATGCTAAACTATGACACATGCCAGGATACCGATCGGGAGATTAGAGCTTTCTCGGGTACGGCGGTGCCCCGCTCGTTGGAGATACCTAGTTGGAAAAACTAGCCGACGACGGTAGGACGGCGCCGGATGTCACTATTCCGCAGGACAAAATCATTGTCACTTCCTGCAATAGAATATGCACCATATTACTAGACCAATGACCTTAACGCAGTTGAAACATCCAGAATGACTAATTAACTAATAAAAATCTATACTACGTGTGTAGAATGCGTGAACGTAAAGGAAATAGTTCAATTCAATGATGCCTTATTTTCCGTAACGATAATCAGGTTATAACTCCTGCTTTTCCATCTAACCACGCAAATTCCGCTACGCTTCTTTCACGATCTAGCAGAGAAATGAGATATCATTCAGGCGACGAAACTGGGGATTTCAATTTACTCAAAAACTTCTCTTAAGCTTGATCTCTTCCATGCTGTAAATCTACAACATGGGACAGCCGGCTTTACTTTTTATCAGTAGAAAGGAGAACGAAGAATTTGTTCGCCCTTAAAGATTCACAGCATCTATCGTGTTTGCACCCGCAAACTTGAGATAACAGTCCGATACGCTAACCGTTGTATCATCGAAACCACAAAACTGATGCCACTGCAGCGCCTCTGACCGGGAGGTCCTAGTTTCGAGTCCTGACGGCGGCAGGACTTTCGACACTAGCTTTTCAGCTAGGTCGAATTCAGTAGCTGTCTGGAGGAGAATTCTAGCAGCTGCCTGCTCTGATCGGTAGTTTTCCGTGGTTTCTCCGATCAATACCAGGTGAATGCCGGGGCAGTACCCTAACAAACGAACCACGGACCGCGCGCGATCTGTCCTTCCCCTTCCTTCTATCCTTTCCCCTAACACACTCACTTACACTAACATGCACTACACTACCACATATTCCGGGAGACCGGTCGGGAGCTTAGAGCTTGTCCCGGCTGGGGCGGTGCCCTGCTGGTGGGAGAGTCCTGGTTAGGGGGAAACCCCACTAGCCGACGGTAGGTCGGCGCCGGATCTCGCCATTCAGCGAGGGTAAAATCACCGCCATCTCCCGAAAAAAACATGCACTACACTAACGGGACTAACGACCGAAGCAGTTGACGCGCCCGGAAACCCGAAAAAATCAATCATTCAATCAATCGAAGCCACAAATATTTGCCATTGTCAAAACCCAAGAGCGTCGTTGCTATCTCCTCTCCACCGTCCACAGGCGTGGATCCAAAGCCTCCTTGTGTCAGCGAGGCGTAAGGAGGCCTTGGGCCGGGCGGCGCGCCCGCGCGCGCGGACCGCCCACCCCTGCGGACGCGCTTTTAATCGGAGCGACGGTGTCGCCGCCGTGCGGCTGGCCGCCCAGTTGCCCTCTATAATCAGGCGCGATTCAGGCGGGGCACAGCACAGAGGGCGGGCGGACCGCTCGCGCAGGCCGTTAGGAGGAGAAGCGACCGACAGCGGGAAGTTCTCGGGAGCTCACAGTGGGTGGCTTGGAAGGTAAAATTTTATATTGCTCTACAAATTTGTTTCAAGCGTATTATTTATATTCTTTAAGAAAGTTACTTGAGCTTTTGAGGTTGAAAGATTACTTTTTGATCTATTTAAATTAAGTTTTAAACGTTTAATTTCTTTATTTTACAAATGACCGTTTGAGAAGGAACTTGTTACTAGTTTGAATGGTTTTTCTTTCAAGTTTATTGTATTTGATTCCGGTTGATATTAAGACGCCATTGTCGTATTACTATAAAAATGGTACTCGTTTGGTTTTAATGATAAAGTAGATTCTCAAATATGTTTCAAGCTTATTGTTTATATTCTCCAAGAAAGTTACTTGAGCTCTTGAGGCTGAAAGTTTTTTTCTACTTAAATTAAGTTTAAGACGTTTAATTTCTTTGTATATTTTGCAAACGACAATTTGAGCAGGAATATTCTTTTTGGTTGGAATGTTTGTTTTTCTTTCAAGTTTATTGCGTCTGATTTAGGTTGACATTGAGATGACATTGATGTATTACCTTAAAAATTGGGCCTGTTTTGTTTTAATGACACGCTATTTTCTCAATTGTCTTTTTGCAGGAATACGTATTCGTACTGAAATATGTGGGGAAATTATAAAATATTGTGTATCTCTGATTCTTCTGCCCTCAACGGGATTAGTTTTCACCTCTTTCAAGAAATTTTCGCATCTTTTCTATCAATACCAAATTTATAACGTTTACAAATATATAATTGTAGTAAGTCCATCACAGACATTTTTCATCCTCTTTTCGAACTTTATATTTGCGTCTTTGAATTTTTCTTGTAGTTCTCTGTCACTTATATTTCCTAGTAGAATGGGAATTTGAAAACAATGTAATCTCTTGAGACGTGTCTAGTGGTCCGATTTACAAACCGACACAAACCAATAGGGTATTTTAGGTATTATAATTACACACAGATTATATTCAAACTCAGCTGATAACCTAAATCGGAAAGACTATTCACACACTAGTAAAACCTTGAATGAATAACAACGACGAGAAAAAAACTTGCGGAAATTACTGAAAAACTTTTAAATAGCTGTATAAATATTAAAGTTGTATGACTACTAAAAATAAAAATTTGCGTATTATTCTTCTCGGCTAAATTTCAATTCTCAAGGAATTGGCGACCGCCATACTGCTGATATCAAAGGATGAGCATGACAGGGTATATTGAAAATATGCAGATTTCATAGGATGAGTTTTCTTTTTTGCCCGTTATTCTGGGTAAAAATTCACCAAATTCTGTAAAGAGATAAAACAAGATTAATTCATAAGAACATAAAACATTAAATCAAGTGTAGCTTTAATGAACCTTAATTATTCGTACATTCGAAATTAAAAAATAACGTACATTCTTCATTTAGAAAAACGTTTAAATATTATAATTCGAGTTAAATAGATATCTCTTTAATACATCAAAAATGCTTTTACAGTAAAACAGGTTTCTCAAACTTTCAAATGACTTTCTCAACGACCCCAACCATCATCGGTGTGTCCTCTACCAAATCTGTTCTCAAACATCTCTATCAGTGTTTGATCCTTCACATGTCTCCTCACCCCTCTATTCGTGATCCAGAGGCCTTGTAATTGGTATCAATAACCACGAGACCCTCACAGTCTTGGGATTGGTCATGGATAGGGAAACAATTTATCAATTTACATGATTTCATATACGCTCTAAAGTACCTCTGTAGACGGTCTGCACGCTTCAAAATTGAATTGAATTGAATTTTTTTTGAATTTGCCTTATTTTACGTGGCGAGACTCAGGCCATGAGGCCTGCTCTTCCGTCTGACCACGCAAATTCCGCTACGCTCCTTTCACCAACCATGGGAGAAAGAAGGTATTACTTGGGCGACGAAACAGGCGATTTGAATTTAGCTCAGAGGCGTCATTTAGGCTTGAGGATCTTTTCCATGCAGTAAATCTACTAACATGGGACAGCCGGCTTTACTTCCCCTCCGAAGGAAGGCGTACGAAGGATTTTTTCGCCCTTAAAAATCCACGGCTTCGATCGGGTTCGAACCCGCAAACTTGGGTATAACAGTCCGATACGCTAACCGTTACACCATCGCCGCCGCCGCCACCTTGGCCCTAAACAAAACTTGAATAACAATGTGGTATCATGAAGTCCTAATTTCCCCCATGGCTTCTCCCCCTTTGTTCCAACATCGTTATATGTAGACAATAATACATGAATGTCACTGCCATTCGTTAGCATTGTACTTACGATTTAACATCGTCTGAAGCTCATAATAGTTAGCCATAGGACACAATTTCTTTAATTTTCTCTATTCAGGTAATTTCAATACATGCGCAATGCAGTGCATAAAGGTACATTATTTGTATACGGCGTCAAGAAAAATGATTTCATCGGCAAAATCTGTGTCTAAAAAGTCGGGACACGACGTTATGCTCGACTATTTCAACTTAAGACTATTAAACCGTAAACTACATTACTTAACCTCCACCACATGTTCTCGGCATTTCTGCACTTTTTTCTGAAACTTCTTGTAGATACCCGGTAGCTCACAGATACTGGATGGTAGGAATAATATGTAAAGTTTCGAGGGAGAAATAAACCTGACTCCAGCTTTCTACACCCATCAGATAACATTCCTTTGTGTAATAACTTTGAAAATTGGAATATTCCATTCTATGGAGTAGATTGTGATTATTCAGCTAGAAATTGACACTTATCTTTTAATTCATCGTAGATGATAATAGACGAAAATAAGACCCAGAGATCTCCTAATACGCACACAGAGAGTCGAGAAAATGATTGATAGTTATTTGAGGGACAAAGAAAGAAGGTTGAAAATGTTGGAAGGAATGAAATGAGAGACCTTCACGAATATGACGCTTAACTAGTTAATTTTTCTGTCTTGTGAAGTCAGGGTTCACCACTGCCGTGTTAAACGCAACGGCACCACGTGGAGTTTATGTCCTCGAAGTTACCGACGTCGTGCACAGTGCCAGCTCACGGCGGAGGCTCGAGGCGAGACGAGGATGAAGGACACGGGAAGGTGAAGGTAGAGCGGCGGCGGCGACTGTGGCAAAGAGAGGACCGGGGGGAGGGGCGGGTTGGATAAAGCGAGTGAGGGTCGGGGATCTGCTCGGTCGTTGGGCGTGAGGTTCGGAGGCCGGGCGGGGTTGAGGGCGAGCGTAAAGTTGGTGGCGGCTGCCCATTCAACGGCTCGCCCTTTGAGCCAGCCGCGGTGAAGGCGGGGCACGGGGTGTGGGGAATGGGGAAAGGCGCAGGGCTCTGGTGAGTGGGGAGTTGAGATCGGAGTGTGGATAGGTGGATATCAGAGAGAGCATGCGAGACTTGAGATGCGTGGAACTACGTAGGGGTACGGGGAGTTGGTTTTTGGGGAACTGTGGGAGAGGATATGAGGGCGGGGATATGAGGGCGGGGACAAGGAGGGCGGGGACATTGAGGGCGGGGATATGAGGGCGGGGATATGGAGGGCGGGATATGAGGGCGGGGTATGGAGGGCGGGGGTATGAGTGGGCGGGGTATGAGGGCGGGGGTATGAGGGCGGGGGTATGAGGGCGGGGGTACGAGGGCGGGGGTACGAGGGCGGGGGCACGAGGGCGGGGTACGGGGAGGGCGGGGTACGAGGGCGGGGGTACGGAGGGCGGGGGGTACGAGGGCGGGGGGTACGAGGGGCGGGGTACCGAGGGCGGGGGTACGAGGGCGGGGTGGGCACGAGGGCGGGGGGTACGAGGGCGGGGCACGAGGGCGGGTGTGGGTACGAGGGCGGGGGCATGAGGAAGTGGGGTGTGAGGGCGGGGTGGGAGGGCGGGGGTGTGGAGGGCGGGGGGTGTGAGGGCGGGGTGTGTGAGGGAAGGGTGAGGACGGGGGTGTGAGGGCGGGGGTGTGAGGGCGGGGTGTAGTGGGCGGGGGTGTGAGGGCGGGGGTGTGAGGGCGGGGTACGAGGGCGGGGGGCAATGAGGGCGGGGGTGCAGGGCGGGGTGAGGGCGGTGGAGGGCGGGGTAGGAGGGCGGGGGTAGGAGGGCGGGGTAGGAGGGCGGGGTAGGAGGGCGGGGGTAGGAGGGCGGGGGTAGGAGGGCGGGGGTAGGAGGGCGGGGGTAGGAGGGCGGGGGTAGGAGGGCGGGGGTAGGAGGGCGGGGGTAGGAGGGCGGGGATAGGAGGGCGGGGATAGGAGGGCGGGGATCTAGAAGAACATATCTGGGAATAGGGAAGAAGAAGGGTGGCGGCCGGGGAGAGAGGATATGGAATGCTGTAAGCAGGGACAAGGAGTTAGGAGCGTGTACCTGAAACCGTGAAGGATGTACGTGGATGCGGAAGCATGAATCTCAGAACGGGAAGCTCGAAACTTGGAACGGGGATGGGACTTGGGACTGAAGCAGGCAGAGAGAGCGATGCAGGCATAGAGAGGGCGATGCAGGCAGAGAGCGAGAGAGCGATGCAGGCAGAGAGCGAGAGAGCGATGCAGGCAGAGAGTGAGAGAGCGATGCAGGCAGGGAGAGAGAGAGCGATGCAGGCAGGGAGAGAGAGAGCGATGCAGGCAGAGGGAGAGGGAGAGAGATGCAGGCAGGGGGAGAGAGCGATGCAGGCAGAGAGAGAGAGCGATTCAGGCAGGGAGAGAGAGAGCGATGCAGG
>BLKR01007066.1:0-44549 GCA_011170035.1 Teleogryllus occipitalis | reverse complement strand
TGAAGCAGTAGAATAGGAATTACAAAAACCCATCTGAGAAGATTTTGAAATCCCTTCTTGACAATAAGTAAGACATTTTATGGAATGTTTATTTAGAAAAATTGAAATATGTGGATTACATCTGCATTACATATGATCTATTGACGGAAACCATTTCAATAAGAACTTTCCTTGATGTCACTGCTCGCTTCATTTCTGGTAATTTTTAATTTAATTTTTAATATCAATTCAGAAATTTAAGGGAAACAGGAATGTTAAAGATTTATTCGCTATTTTAGGCATATCTTTTGAGTCGACAAATTTTGAAAAGTGAATTAGCAGTTAACACTGACAATGGTCCTAATATTGTCAGTGCTATCCTCCAAACTAATCGCTTGAATAAAAATAAACCTAGGAGATAAAGGTAAGACTAATTTTGACATTTGGTGCTGGAATCTGAGATGATGCGAAGAAAACAAAACAACTATACCAATCAGTAGAAATGAACATATTACCATCTGTAGTAGTAAAAACCAGGAACGACAGGATAATAAATCAGGATATAAGAAGAGAGTGTAAAATAACTGATACTGCCAAATTTGTGAAAAGAAGAAAGAATGAAATGACCACATCACACGAACGAGCGGTGATATTGTGGTAAAGATAGATAGGGTTATAATACCATTAGGAAGAAGAAACCTTGGAAGGCCGGAGAAAAGATGACGAGATGATATGCAGTCAACATCTAGTGAATACCCAGTGTTGAAGAATGGAACAGGTGTACCACTTACATGAAAGAAAATAAGACGGTTCATATTGAAGTCGTGCCAGAAAAGAGTCGGATGTTGAAGCTTGGAGGTAGACTTTTCCACACAATTTTGGGGTCACTACACTGAAAATGCTGGGAGAAATTAATGTAGACAATTTCAGTGGTTCAGAATATGAAATTTGTGAGGCAGCAAAAAGTAACTTACAAAAAATTCAAGTCGTGCAAAATAAATTTTAAGACGCATAATTAAAGCACCATGGTTTGTGTCAAATAAACAAATTCGAGACGAACTGAAAATAGGAAACCTATATACATACATTAGAAGACATTCAGTTAACTTTTTGGATGAACTACCGAAAGTAGAAAGTGTTAAAAATTTTGATCTAGGACTGTCAGCAAAAGACATTAAAATTATTTCAAGATACCCCAAGAATAAATTACGCCCACCATAAACGCTTCAATAGAATTAAAATCGAATAGAAATAATAATTAAACATACAATCATAAAAGTAAACAATAGAATGTCACAATTTGAAAATATATATACAAAAAAATCCAAACACTAAATTAAGAGAACAGTAAGAAAGTAAGAGGGGGCTTTCACTAAATGAACTCCCCGTCTGCCTATGCCCTAAAACAGTTATAATTATGTCATGCAAATCTCTGTATAATCAGTGGATTGAACAGATAGAAAATAAAGCTGTTAAAAAAATGAAATTTCTTATTCGTAAAAAATCCCGTGCCTTCACTAAAATCTAATCCACTGCAATTATGGGAAGATATAAAAGCTGTGTTTCCGATCTATACAAGAAGGTACAGAAATTCCTAACTATTGTAGCTACTAGAGACTCTTTTTTCCAAAGAAGATGCTACAGTCTGCAAAAGCAGAAACAAGTTGACGAAATCTCCCAACGATTTACTTTTAGGAGACTTCTCTGAAGTGACAGTTAATTTTTAATGTATAATGTAAATAAATTTTGTATATGTGTGAAAGAATTGTACATTTATACAATATGATAAGTGGATATATTTGATATGCAAAGTGGAAATATTTGAAAATAAATTAAATTATCATTTGGAATTTGAAATACCATTTTTATCTCCCATTTAAACAGATGGCAAATAAGTATGAAAGTAGCGTTTCCCATTAGATTGATTCTAAAAGTCATTTATATTTGATGCTCATCATTGCAGGTAAATAATTATTTTGAAGTTAAAATCAGTTTTGTGAATGTTAGCAAAATGGCATTTACTAAAAATTTCTACTACTTTCGCCTAATTGTACTAAATTATCACAATTTATTTTAACAAAAAATTGTTCTCTTAAATTGGTTGTTCACAGACCAAACAAGTATATTGTATTTAAAATATTTTAAGAAATAAGTTTTGAAGTGACACAATAATTACCTATAATTGTAAATGTCGTAATGATTGTTACAAATTTCCTTGTTTTAGTATCTTAAACTTTTAGACAGTCCGCTGGGAGTCCATAATTATCCACAGAATTGTCCATTAACACTCATGTTTTAAAACGCTTTTTATAAAGATCAATAATATTGTAAACTGAAATCATGAGTGCAATATATTCATATTCGCCTACGATCATGTATTAAACAAACTGAACAAGTAGTGCTGAAACAGCACGCTCTTCCTTACCCTTAGTAATGGTTACGTAATACTTCTTATATCATCATTTCTCTTTGAATTAACGCATATCACTCATCATATTTTGTAAAACTGATTACAAATTGTAGAGCATTTGGTGCGGAAACTAAATACTTTCAAACAAATATCACCACAAATTTGACAATTATTACTGCTTTAAATACAGCTAAATCATTTCACAACAACGAGATGAAATTCACAGAATTTGTAGAGTATACTAGTTGTCTATTTTTGCGTATGTTTGATGCAAAGCTATGGCTTCAATATATTAGAGACAACTATATTTATTTATAAAACTTCACTTAGTACATAACAGTCTTCACAACGTTTCGAAGACCTGTCTCCATTTTCAGGCGATATTTACATGAGGAACAAAGTACATCTTGTCGAAATGTATGTAAAACATATGTTTCACATTTGTAATTAACAGAAATTCGCGTGTCACGGCGCGGAATGCCATTGTCGCATTCCAATCTAATATTCCCTGAAGGCTAGCAATATTTATTTCGTATTTATTTCAAATAGGTTTTAAATAATTTCTAAAAGATTAATTTGTAAATGTATAACAAAAGCTCGAATGTAAGAAACGAACAAAGAAATATGAAATAATATACACATTCTAATTTCCGTAGATAACGTCCGTCGATATTCAAAACATTTCTAAAATTACGAACATTAACCGGAGGATTTTCGGAGCGGGCCACTAAATTTGACGCCTAATTACTCAAAAAATACTAATATTTTCCAAACATTCAACATGACATTATTTGAAGATCTGTTTTTGATGAACACATTTTATTAAAAAAGATTGTTTCTTCATAATTGTAGTTGTAGGAAGGCGCCGAACAAAATTTTGAATATTTTTTGTGGATGTTAACAAAGGGGCATGTATTAATTTATTCTACTACTTCTGACTAATTATACTAAATTATTACAATTTATACTGACAAAAGTAGTTCTCGAATTTTCGAAATATCAGGTTTGTCAACCAACATGAAACTTGCTCTGAAAAGTCCTTTACACTATCCAATAACAAAGTTTAATAAAATAGGTTGGAGCCATTTTTTAAAATTTGAAAATGTTCTAGCAGCGTAATGTAATGTTCCCTCTAAAATTAAAATATCTCTTTCAAATTCAAGGGGTCGCGACATCAGCCAGATGGGCAGGGAAATATCAATTTTGGAGAAAATCCGCTGAAGGGTTTAGCTCAGGCTGTTCGCAGTGGGCCGCTCGAGGGCAAGGGCGCCCGCGTGCATTCGTGGCTTGCCCAGAAGCAGGTTGTGGAGGGGGAGCCGCTCTCATCACTTTCGCTTTGCTTTCCGAGGAATCACTATAAGAAGTGCTCTTCTATCATTCCTTGGTCTCTTCTGAATTCATCTATTCGTTATCTCGGGGTTCTGATGGACACAAGACTAAATTGGCACAGTCACATCTCGTCCAAAGTAATCGAAGCCAATAGAAGGTTAGCTATTCTACGTCCCATTCTCAACCGTAACTCTTCTTTAAAAATTCATTCCGCTTTAACCATTTACAAATCCATTCTTCATCCGATATTAACTTACGCATGCCCTGTTTGGTTTTCAGCTGCTCCATCCACATTAAAGAAATTACAAATCTTCCAAAATAAAATGCTAAGAATAACAGTAAACGCCCCCTGGTTTGTCAGCAACAAGACCCTTAACAACGATCTTGCAATAGAACCAAATACTTCCTTTATTACGAAGCTGGCACATAATTTCTTCAATAATCTAAGTCATGTGGAAGGTGCAGTCACCTACGAAATAGGAGCCGATCAACCCCCACTCTCCCGCCTAAGAAACAGACTTCCATTCCACATTTTCCTTCAATATCTCTCTGACATTAGATAAGGTAAGAACATTTCTTGCATTTACCTGTCCGTCCCATAGTATCTCCTTTCCAAACCCTATCATTACTCTCTAACAAAATTTCCTCCCCATAACTTTGGTTGAAGTTATAATCATTACCAGGGAGGTAACACGAAATTACCCCCTTCACGCTTTGCTGATACAAAGTTGCTCGCCCAATCAACTGAAGAGCCTCACGGCTGATCGCTGTAATGTCTGCCAATGTAAAATAAATAAATAATAATAAAAAAATAAGTAGTGCGATGGCTGGCAGAAGAAACAACAACCCCTTTCTCTGTCTCACCGGATACCGCACCATGGCCGATGCCGTTAGATATAATCGATTTGCAGCACTCCGAATTTTTAAGGACAGATATTTTAATACTTAATTTGCTTCGATGCTATCAGAATTTACATGTGGAAATCTTACCCAAGCTTCATAAAATACCATGTTGTTTGGGTCAACATACGGTTGTGAGGTGCTTTTCTCTGCAATGAAAAGAATAATAAAACAAATAAAGAACCCAACTTCAGAACAAGACATTGAAGTGCGTTCTTTGCTTCCAAACAGTCCAAGGACATACACCATATATTGCTTCACTTGTTAAGAAAAATTAATTCCATAAAATTAATTCCATAAAAATTAATTTCATAGTTCGAATTTCATAAAAATTAATTTCATCGTTCGTTTACCGTTACAAATAAGTTTTCTTTAATTCGGTAACGAAAATATCTAGTTTTTGAAATATTAATCTCTCGCTTTTTTAAATTTATTATTATTATTATTATTATTATTATTATTATTATTATTATTATTATTATTATTATTATTATTATTATTACTTTTTCTTCATCTTTCAACTATTATTAGTTAATTTGTTGGGAAAGGATTCTGTAACTCAAGAAAGCGGAAGCAGATGATTTTCTCCCCCATCTGTCACATACAGTTTTTGACTAAATAAATAAATAAATAAATAAAATATTGCTGTTGAATTGAATCGAATATTACGTTTCCTGTTAACTTTCTGAGTATGAGGTTTCTTTCTGAGTATGAACCTCGGCGTGCTCTCCATTCCCCGATGTAACCTCTCGCTGCTTCGTCTATCAGCTTCGAATTGTCGCCAAAGGTCAAGGCCAACTCGCGCCCCGAGGGCTTTTATTTCGCCAGGCGCCGGCAGCGATTGTTGACAGCAGACTTGCTCGCCAGTCTTCGGCAGTGCCCGCAGTGGCTGACGGGCGCCTGCTTGTCCGCCCGCGGGCAGCGAAGTTGGAACAGTCTGCTTTAGCCGCTAGCGTTCTTCACAGACGGACGGACAGACAGACAGACAGACGTTTTGACGTCAATCGATTTTTCGGTATCAAAACAACAAAACATGGCTATACAACTTGTTAGAGTTTTTTTAAAATTTAGCATCTGGATACATCAACATTTTCGTTACCCCCTCAAAAATGTATCCTCAGATACTAAAATTCAAGTACTCGTCTTTTCAAATATTTCTTCCTCTCCCTCATCTTTTTACCCATATCACTTGATCCCCTCCTAGGTTCGAGACCTGACGGCGACAGGATTTTTGACACTAGCTTTTCAGCTAGGTCGAATTCAGTCGCTGTCTGGAGGAGAATTCTAGTGGCCGGCTGCTCTGATCGGTAGTCTTCCGTGGTTTCTCCGATCAAGACCAGGCGAATGCCGGAGCAGTACCCTATCAAAGGGGCACGGACCACGCGTGATCTGTCCTTCCTCTTCCTGGTCCTATCCTCTCCCCTTACACACACACTTACACTAACATGCACTACACTACCACATATTCCGGGAGATCGGTCGGGAGCTTAGAGCTTGTCCCGGCTGGGGCGGTGCCCCGCTGGTGGGAGAGATTTGGTTGGGGGAAACCCCAGTAGCCAACGGTAGGTCGGCGCCGGATCTCGCCATCCAGTGGGGAATTTTGATTGATTGATTGATTTTTTCGTGTTTCCGGGCGCGCCAACTACTGTGGTCATTAGTCCCGTTAGTGTAGTGCATGTTTTTTTCTCTCGGGAGATGGCTGTGATCTTCCCCCGCTGGATGGCGAGATCCGGCACCGACCTTCCGTCGGCTAGTGGGGTTTTCCCCCTAACCAAGACTCTCCCACCAGCGGAGCACCGCCCCAGCCGGGACAAGCTCTAAGCTCCCGACCAATCTCCCGGAATATGTGGTAGTGTAGTGCATGTTAGTGTAAGGGGAGAGGAAAGGACAAGGAAGAGGAAGGACAGATCGTGCGCGGTCCGTGGCCCGTTTGGTAGGGTACTGCTCCGGCATTCGCCTGGTGTTGATCGGAGAAACCACGGAAAACTACCGATCAGAGCAGCCGCTCGCTAGAATTTTCCTCCAGGCAGCGACTGAATTCGACCTAGCTGGAAAGCTAGAGTCGAAAATCCTGCCGCCGTCAGGACTCGAACCTAGGACCTCCCGGTTAGAGGCGCTGCAATGACATCAGTTGATGCACTGGGCTTCTCCAGTGGGGAAGATCACCGCCATCTCCCGCGAATAAAAATGCACTACACTAACGGGACTAATGACCGAAGCAGTTGACGCGCCCGAAACACGAAAAAAATCAAACTTGATCCTCTCCCCCTTCCTCCCGTTTCCCCAGTCCCAAAGGCCGCATTCTAGTGTCCGCTTTCGTTGGGTACTGGCCTTTCACATCATTCCGCCGCCAAACTTAGCCTATGACACAACCTTATGCGGCTCTGAATGGGTAACATTGATAAACATGCTAGACTAAATATTATATATACTTATAACTATTACATGGGGCTCTCCATACTGTGCTTTGTATTTACACGTATTACGTTTTTTTAACTGTTGCCTGCAAAAATCTTATCAACAAATCTCATGTACCTGATGAGGTGATCACACCAGTTGTACCTGTTGTACTCGAAAACAAAGAACGCTTTTACAATATTTTTAAAACATAAGTTTTAGTTGATAAATCTGTACCGATATGGTCTCCCAATTGATTGTTTAAAAATTTAAGATACTAAAATTAGAAAAGAAAATTATTTTGATGGTAGTAGAGGAGTCCAAAACTTTGAGGCAAAGTAAACCTTAGAACCATCTACCGTTGAGCTTCATGCTTGGACTTTATTTTTTAGCAGGCATGTCAAGGTTCCGCGCCAGGTAAACTTAATAGTTTGCGTGCACTGTTTCCAGAGACATTGGCTCCACATTTAAAAGTAAGGGTTGTACAAATCGCTACGAAGTGGTGAGTCACTGGATACCTGGCTTATGACAGTATTTGGGACAAGTTGATGGTTATTGTCACAAATTTAGTTATATTAATTCCCATTTTCTCTTTAAAGCAAAGACATGATCCATTCAAATAAGATACATCAGTCAGATTTGAATGGAATCTAATGATTTCAGACTGATTTCACACAGACTGAGAAATGACAGATGACTGATTTCAGAAATCAATTCTCAATTGAGAGTAAAATTTTAAAAAATCAATAAAAAATCTTGATTTTGTAAACTTGTTTGCTTAAGACTGATATGAAAGCATTAACTCACTACCTTCAGGTTAAGTTTAACAGACAAATATTCTTATTTATTAAAATCTCTGTTCGTCCGTACGCGAGAACTGTTAAATTATAGAGACTTGTTAATTTATTTCACATTATTGCTAAATACAATAAATAACTGAATGATTTAATAACACACAATGAAACGAAAACAAGGAAAGGATTGACCATCCAAAGGTATGACTGTCACTTAGCAAATATGTTCATATAAGGGAGAATTTAGTAAGAAAATGAATACGAAATATTCAAAAGTATTGAAGAATATAAACACAATACAATTCTCGGTTATTTGATAGAACATATCTGGCGCACTTATTTTCGTATGAAGCCACTACTCGCCGCCTCGCGCCACTTCAGCCTGCGCGTGGACACCCCTTTCTGGATTTTAAGGGGAAATGAGTGCGGAGTTAGGGGAAGTTACTCGTGCCCGTAGGAGCGCCGGGCTCCCCAGGTGGGCAAGTAGCTTGTGCGGGCGCGGTTTGACGTACCTGATTTAGAGTAACGGGAGTGAAGTTTGCATTTGGGAGTGCTTATTACACAAGTAATTCCAACGTAAATGTTTCACAATCATTTATTAAGATAATTTAAATACGAATACTTAGGTTTTGATCATCTTCACTGTTGTATGAAGAGAAAAAAACATGCTGACTGGGTCTTTTCTAAATATTCAGTTCCGGTCAATTCCGTATCGATACTTTTGTCGAATGGTTGCTCGTGGGATTCGATTTCTTAACGAATCTATTCTTTTCTATTCGATTCTAGAATCGATTTCAAATATTCGATTCTGGAATCGATTCAGGAATCGAAGGTCTCTTGGTTGAACTCGTGATGATGATAACGATAGTGATGATCATGATATCTAAGAACATAAATGCTTTCGACATCAATTCCCATAAAAACAAACCGAAATTTATATACAAGTGAAGTATTAAATAACTTTATTATACTTATAAATAAGCTGCGGATTTATAGGCGCGAAAACTGTAGAAATAAGCAGGTATTTAAAAACATAAGATGGGCATTTAAATAGTCACTCTAAATTTTTCTTATCCTTATTTGTGTGCATGTGAAGAAAACATATTATTGTTACCTTCATTTAAATGCGTTCATCATTATTCTGACGTATTCTTGTAGGAGTTCTCTCATTATTTAGGAGAGTCAGACAAAAAAAAAACTGAATCGCAATAAATACCTTTCAACTTTCATTCAATGCAAGCTGATTCTTAAGTGCTGATAATACGATCTTTTTTCACCTTTTTTAAACATAATTGAAAACATTTAATGATTTCTTTCAATGGCTATGCATAAGCCAGCGCGTCGCACAAAGCGAAGTCGTTAGCCTTTCACCACTGAGGTCCGGATTGGACTCCCGTCAAATCTCATGTGAAACTTGTTCCAACAAAACGAGTTTGATTGCTTCACAAAGGCTAGTCCAACCCCTGTGAAGTGTCCTAAACTCTACCCGTATCCTTATTCCTTCCCAATTCTGGCCGCTGGGTTGTGACGCAGAAGCGCGTAGCAGGAGGCGCGTACGCGGAGATGGTGGCTAGTGGTCCCCGTGACAACCGATTGTGACGTGACATGACAAATAAAAAAGTTAATGCAGGATTACTCCTCAGAACACAAACGTTAATGGAGGATTACTCCCCAGCGCAAAGCGCTCTACTTAACTCCCCAGCGCAAAGCGCTTAAGGGGCTTGGAGACGCGTTACGTAAAATTGTAGTCGCAACATTTTTTTCCCCAAAGTCGATCGTTTTTTGTCTAGTTTCCCTGATCCATTGAGAAAATGCTGAGATGGCCCTTGAGTTGCTTCTGGACGTAAATGTAGTTTCACTATGCGCACGTTTTGTTGAGCTTTTGTTTTGGCTTGTAGTGGTAATAGAGCTGAAGGTAAGTTTCTATGTTATTTAGCAATACATAAACATCAAATCTGCAGTTCTAAAATATCTAGCTTTTTGAAATATTAATCTCTCACTTTTTAAATTTATTATTATTATTATTATTATTATTATTATTATTATTATTATTATTATTATTATTATTATTATGTTTTTCATCTTTCAACTATTAATAGTTAAATTGTTGGGAAGGGGTTCTGAAACTCAAGAGAGCGTGCGCAGATTATTTTCTTCCCACTATGTCACATACAGTTTTTTCTGTTTTTTTACTAAATAAATGAATAAACATAACAAGAATGTTGTGACTAGTGGGGCCTCAACAGGACATACTTTATGGCATTATTTCTAAATATTTCAAAATTTGCAATTTTCAAAAAATTCAGAGTTTAACGAAAATGAGACCTGCGCCTTCGTGTCCCGTCTTCTACTCGTGGAAAAAATTGGAAATTTTAGCGGCTTTTGAGATTTTTTTATCATTTGCATTTATTTCTAGCTGGAATTACGCAGAAAAACACTTTTTAAGTATATGTCACGTTTTTTCATGATCTGATTTTTTAGAACAGATTTCAAGACAAAAATATCTGTATTACCTATTTCTCCAAATTATTAATTAATTATCTCCATTAGTCGATTTTCTCCAAAATTGATATTCCCCAATCGATCTGGCTGGTGTCGCGGCCTCTTGAATTTGAAACTGATATTTTAATTTTGGGGTACTTTACATGAAGCCCCTGGAATATTTTCAAATTTTTCAACAAAATGGCTTCATTGTTTTTGACCAATTTTTGTTTTTGGATAGTGTGAAGAACGTTTAAAAGAATTGTGCAGGATGTCCTTGAGGATGTCATGTCCTTGAAAAGCCTAATTTTTCGAAAACTGCAAATATTCAATTTTTTTCTGCTTCTTTCTTCAACTTTATCAACTCTACAATTATGAAGATAGAAATTTTCTCTTAAATAAATCTGCTTCTGAAAGATAGGTTGTGAAATAAGTTTTCGCATACTTTTTCGAAAATTTTAGTACTTTTCTATAATTTCTTATGAAAATACGGGCAAGAATGTATGTCCTGCTTTAGCACCATTAGTTTTACTTGGAAGTGGGTTGACTGCTAATGTTAACAATCTCAATTTACTCAAGTTACTCAAATTTCTATAATGCACCCAGTGTTACGCTAATCAGGTCTTATATTTAATATCCTTTTTAATTTGATATCCTGTGTTTATTAATAAACTAATAAACTCTTAATTTTGTATTTTTATCCCAATAAAAATTATATTTTCAGTATTTCTATGAAAAATACCATTCTAGAAGCACCGTGTATTTGATAATTAAGTCGTACTTTCCAAATAATTACCTGTGTTGGAAGCCGTGTTCTGATAACGATATATGTTGTTTTGTTAATTACACAGCGATACTAATTAAATATTCATTTTTTACGTTGACGTGGCATATTTCATTTTTTTTAATTCCATTTTGAATGTCGTGTTAATTTATTGAAATGTAATGGGAATCACAGATTTCTTGTGAACTACGTTCAGATTTAACGTGAAATAATGAACTCCGTTTATAATGTATAAAAACAGTATCATGAGATTGGAGAATGTCAATATGAACCAGTGAGCTATTAGATAAATGTTATATTCGTGCATTCTTGAGGTTTGTTTAACCATCTTCAAAGAATCAAAGTATTTAACTCATTAATGCATATTGTTCTTTTCAAATATATTTTTAAATAATTTGCTGGTAACAGTGTTAAAGATGATAATCCATCATGAATCATCGCTGAATTAATTTATTCGTCTCATAGTTATTGATAAATCAGTTGGACTCGGGACTCAAATTATTTCAACTTATAATATAATACAATAATTTTGTATTCTATACTTTTATTGCAACAATATATTTTAATTCTCAATTACAATAAATTAGCTAATGAATGTCATTCAAATTTCTAATCAATAACTAATGTAATGTATTGTAACAATATAAATTACCCATTTTCAAATATAAAATGATATCAAAAATATATCTAACACGAAGAAATGGAATTTCCTTTCAAAAATACTAATTTTGCAAACAAATCATAAGGCAATAAACTCTTAGTTGGCGAATGTATAAAACCTGCAAAGGAAAATAGTCATTTGACTAGTGTGGATGAGCATCAACTAGTCTTATAACTAATAAAGGTTTTTTTACTGTCGGATAATTGTACATCATTTTTAATGATGTATATTTATCATTTAAAACTGAAGAGAATTCAAATTCAACAGCTGAAAGAGATTTTATTTTTGTTTCATTGAGATGCATTCATTAGCGGATTCAAACTTAAAGAAACTATCATCGTTCTAAACTATCTTCTCCTTCGTCTGTATTTAAAGTATTTTCAGTATTATTAGTTTTAAATACATCTACTTCATATATTTAAATACACCTCTAAAATACACGTTAAAAAACCTAAAAAATGTAGTTTTTCAAAGACAAACTGTACTTAAAATACGTTTTTCAAATCCACGTATTTAAATACTGCTTAACCTTGTGAACTGTTTAGGCGCACAATAAGAGTTTTCAGTCGAAAGTGTTCGGTGCATGATTACAATACTTTATCTTCCTATAAGGTAAGTGTGTGTCTTAGAGTTTCTCTATGTATTACATGAATTAACACTTGCGAAGAAGAAAAACATACGACGTGGGAGTCCCTCAATTGGGAATGCACTCAGCTTGGAGACGCGTTGAGTTAAGTTGTAGATGCAACAAATTTTAAAAAAAGTGCATCACGTGACGAGAATAGAAAAGTTTAAATCCAAAGTGAAATCGTTTCTGCTGCATAACTGTTTCTATATAAATAGAGAATATACTGAGCATCAGAAGGAAAGTAACATTAATTTTAACAGTGATATTTAATGTATTATTTACCATTTGGACTGTATAATTCTAAGCAATATGTAACAATTATTGTATCGCAGCTTTTGGGTCAATGACCTCCATCTCAATCAGATTTTTCGTCCAGTTTCCCTGATCCATTGAGCAAATGCTGGGATGGCTCCTTGTTTTGCTACTGGACATAAATGTAACTTCATTATCTGTGCACGACTTTTAGAATTCAGTGGGAAATATAGTTATTCAAATTATCGTTCACCATGATGTTGCAGGAAGTATTATTTCTTGACGAACATAATGGGTAAGAGCCCTAAATTTATTGCTTATTTATCCTTGAAAATAGATTTTATTACATGGGAGCGTTTTTTTAAATTCAAAATTCAAGTAGTATATGACTTAGTGTAGGGATCACAGAATTTTGAAAACGTGCACAGAATTCACTTCTCCCCATAGCACGTCATACACAGTTTTAACTGTTTTTTCAACGTAAAATACGGCGGCGGCCGCAAGGGGGCGTGGCCCGTGTGATGGCCAGACCGCCCGCGCCGAAGGAGCTGATGAAGGGCGCGGTGGCGTGGGCTGCTGATTCATGCGCCCTCTTGTGTGCGTGACCGTTCTCGATCTGAAAGCTGCAGGGCCCCACGGCAGGTGTCGGCACATTACCGCCGAGATGAAGTTCTTCTTTTCCTCCTTTTGCTTTCTCCAGCTCGCGCCATTAAGCATCCAGGACAGCCTTCTCCAGGCTCCAGTCTCGGCTGCGTATTTTTATCATGGAGCTGGAAAGAATTTTGTAATTATGAGTTGGATCATACAGTGATACCTGCTCAAACAGACAAATAGATTAATCAGTCACTCCTCTAACTGTCATTTTTGGATTGGGTTTTCGGAACCGATTGATTTTTCATAAGACACCTGCAACTATTCCTTCTCTTTAGCGACCACCTGCCTCGCGATCGGACTTCGGGCACATTTCGTAGATGAAGCATAATGAAGCGCTCACCTTTAGCAATTTTTAACATTAGCATATCAAGAATCGGCAAAGAGGTGGAAATCGCTGTGGATTTAATATCTTCCTACGACGTAATGCATTTTCAGTGCACCTCGAATAATGTCATTCCGAGACTTTTATATCGTACGGGGCATTAATTTGAGTTTCAAGTTCCAACAGATGCCGATCTGGATGGCTGAGGTGGCTAAGAGCGAGTACCGACTCCGCGCTTCGGTCCGAAGGGTCGCGGGTTCGAGTCCCGCCTTGGGGATTGGTTTTTTGCCCCTTGACTTCGTATGTGTTGTCGCGGAGTGCCCCGCATTCTGCTGACCCCAGATCAGAGAGCCGCCAAGAGTGTTTGTCTAGTGTATGGTCGAATATGAGTTCCATCGGGACGTAAAGGGTAACCGGCTGTTGGCTGGATAAAAGTCCTAGAAAAAGTTCCAACAGATGATTTTAATAAATATTTCTTAATGAAACCACAATGCGTTCGTGGCTCACATTTCACAGAATTGGGATTGCTAATTCGCGACTTACCGTCTATGCGAGTCTGTTAAGTACTCGTAGAGAACTCGTGCGCAAATCGGATCTAATAACTAACGCATTAAGTATTGTGGATATAATACAATGAGTGATTTATGATTTATTCTGAGTTGTGACGGTTCTCCTCCCCCGCTTATGGTGAGATCCGGTTGGATCTCTGCGTCGGCTTGCTCCGCCCCCCCCCCCACACACTAGTAGAACAACGCCCCAGCAAGTGCTAGTCGCCTCACTGATCTGCCGTCATGTGTGAGAGTGTAGTATATGTAAGCGGTAGCTATCGGGACAACGGTGTGTTGCCGAGCTCATTGCAACCGGTATCGTGGCTACCAGACGACCTCGCTTCGTCGCAGAACTGCCGCCGCCGAACTCGCAATCTCCGATGAAGGGGTTGTGAGGCAAGAGGGGGGCAAGCCTCCTCCGAGCCAGCTCATTAGCTCGTGTAAACATTTCGTCTCTGGCAGGTTCTCTTCACGCCAAAGCAAGTAAAATACGAACCTTGGCGCTGCGGAGGATTTCGGTTCCAGTTGCCCCTAATTTCAGATCTCACTTCATTCGTCGACCCATTCGTGACCTTTAGCGCTACAAAAGAGAAGAAAGCTATCGGGTAAATAATAGATATAGAAAATGGGCAGTAGCTACTAAAAAAACAAAACGTAACATATTGTATGTCAGTAGGAAAGAAGAATGATTCAGATGTGAAGAAACAGTTTCATAAAAATGAATAAACATATATGCACATGTTCCAGTAAGAAACCTGTATAGTTTAGAAGATCGCTGTATCGGTCATTCTAAGCAACACAGTTTACATGAAAATGTCTCTTGTTTGATCTAGATTTTCTAGAAATAGATAGACGGTATGTGTCTGTTTTAAACAAAACTAGGAGGTATGCTCTATTGTATTACTATTGGTTCAGGATCTCCTCAGGGTTTCATTTACAAAATTTTATAACGCACCTTTCATAACTGACAATTTGACTATATATATATATATATATATATATATATATATATATATATATATATATATATATATATATATATCTTTCTTTGTCGCAATGGGAACATTACAAATGGGATTAATTTGACGTCACAATGTGTCATTTATGTCAAAACGTATTATTGATAGAACTCTTAAATACATGTATTTTTTTTTTTGCAGAATGTTTTCCCTCTCTTCTTTTTTCTAGTTTCACATTTTGGCTTCATATTTTGGTTATCTATGGTTAGAGTATGCAAATGATCGGCGTGAGTGAACTCATCCAAAATGTTTACGCTAGTAGCATAGTGTTAATATTATTTGAAACTAACCAGAAAATAGTGCAGAAGTATTAGTGTAGTAGTACACGTTTTGTATTAATGTTTTGCGGAGTATAAATTCGTAAAAATGTGTAATAGCTAATTTTACCATCTTGTTATGAAAAAATATTTAAGAATTATATATTATCGATATAGAATGATTTATTGGGGATAGTTTATATTTAATTACATTTGTGCATAAGAGTTTCAATTTTGAGGGTTCGACATAGCTATGTTACGGTCTGAAACGCCGACCTCCCGAAATCTGAACCTCACATCAAGCAGACTTTTGTGTATGCATATGTTTGTTACCGCAACTAACTGTCGATGGCCTTACCACAGAGCAACAGCGACCAGAGAGCGAAAACTCACCAGCACTCATCAAACCTCACAAGCACATTGAACGGGTATGTGACTCCCTGATGGACGAGTGAATAAATTGTGAATAACGGTCGCCAGTAAAATAAAGCAACGGGATTGCATGTTGGCTCTGGTAGTGCATTGGCACATTTTGTCAAAATAGTACGTAGATCTTTCTAAACATATTTTAAAATTTATTAGAGTTCTATCAAGTGAATATTCGTGTATCTACATTTTCATTTGTGTAGTATAATTCAAAAACCCCACACAATGGTTTTATAAAACGGAGTAAGTAATTCTACTATATCAAATATGATTATTGAACTTTGATGAAATTATACTCTAGAACACCTTTTTTGAACTTTCGATTTAGTTTCGAATTTGGTTAACATCTAGGCATCAAGTTAGTGAAAATTCGTAAATTTAACGATTCTGTTATTATTATTGTGTGTTTCCATATTACTATCTACTGTCGTCTCTCTATTCACATAAAATATTTGTAAACCTGAGATTACTGAGTTAATAACGTTTTCGTAGTTTTACATCGTTATCTACTATATACTGACAAATTTTTGATAAATATGTGTCAAATATTTTTTATCTTAATTGAGAAAAATTGATTTAAAAATTCCATCATCGAATTACTAGCAAAATTTTATTTGTGATTAACATTTTTAAAATTATTTTAATAATTTTTCACTTATATAGTAAGCACTCATCTTATCATATCCTATTTGGAACATTAATTCTTTTTCATCTTATCGCTTCATTGATCTCGACTGTCAAATAAAGATTGTTTTGTATTACAGCATTATAAACGACTATTTCTGTTGCAAAAAATGGTTCATAATTGGACATTTTACTACACAAATGAATAATCGGGGAAAGGTAGAAGTGAACCGAACAGCCGACCAACATTTTCTCGAACAGATGTATACATTATATACCCATTACATATATACCAGACCCATTAGATACATACATTACATAACCGAGCACGTCACAAGAAAGTCGTTTCTCAAAATTAAGTTTGATTCTCTTATATATTTATAATCGCTCTTAACGTCGCTCGCTTTCAAAACATGTACTCATGCAATAAAGATTAAGATTATGAACTAATAACATACTATTATCTACCAGCTAGAAAAATAAAATTTTTCGAATTCATATTATCTGCTTTTCTAGCATTCGAGATTATCTGCTTTTCTAGCATACGAGATTTTATACTCGGTGTGTAAGGATGTATTATTCATTGATCCCGTAAAATATCGTTTCTAAACTCTGACTTATCGAGAGAAATAGAATAAATATCAATGAACAATGGCGTGTCTATCGCCCCAAGGATCCCACGTACGCTTAGAAGTAAGCTTTGAACAAACCCCGCTGCTTTCTCTTTCTGCGTCCCCTCCTCTTCCGATCTCCGCTGTTTTTAGGTGTGGGCGGGCACTACACATGAGGAAAACATTGGCGTGATCCACGGTGTATCGCCTGTCTGCAGGCAAAGGCACTTTGTACGGCTTAGCCTCAGAGCCCAACGTTCGCTTTTTGGCTTCTCTGGCCGTGCTCTCAGCGTGCCTCGCTCAGATATTTTTCCAAAGGAATGAAATAGGGGACCAACACAGCCGCAAATTTGCTCTATAAATCAGCCGTGCGTTTGTCCGTTTTTTTGAAGAATATGCTTCTAAACATTTCCTGATTTAATGTTTATTATTAATGTATGTATGTATTTGGCATTTTTGAGTCGGATTAATTCGACTGTTCCCAGCGAGCGGTTCCCAGGTCTTGGCTCTGTTTTTATTTATTATTCACGCCTTTTTGTTACAGTTTTAGAAACGAAATTTGTATTAGGAAGCCCCATCATTTTTCCCGACCGCAAATCGAACCCGGGATCGCACCACGGAAAACTAGCAGGCTGTGCATGAACCACCTAAGGGGTACTACTAATATTAATTGCATTAATTGCGCGCGAAGACCTCTAATGACTCTTCACAAGATCTTGTCGCCGTCATCATCGTTGGGGCACACGTTGAAAAATGTCTGAGAAGATGATGGAGATTATTGTCATTATTATTATTATTATTATTATTATTATTATTATTATTATTATTATTATTATTATTATTATTATTATTATTATTATTATTATTATTATTAAAGATTAAAATAATGATTAACCCTATGAGTACTACTATTACTATTACTACTACTGCTACTACTAGTGCTACCACTACTGCTCCTGCTACTCCTCCTCATCCTCCTACTACTCCTACTCCTACTCCTATTCCTACTCCTCCTATTCCTACTCCTCCTACTCCTACTCCTCCTACTCCTAATACTCCTCCTACTCCTACTCCTCCTACTCCTAATACTCCTACTCCTTCTACTCCTACTCCTACTCCTCCTACTCCTACTCCTCCTACTCCTACTCCTCCTACTCCTACTCCTCCTACTCCTACTACTCCTACTCCTACTACCCTCCTACCTCTACTACTCCCTCCTACTCCTCCTACTCCTACTCTACTCCTACTCCTACTACACCTCCTACTCCTACTCCTACTCCCCTCTACTACTGCTACTACCCTCCTACTCCTACTACTCCTACTCCTACTCCTACTCCTACTCCTCCTACTCCTACTCCTACTACACCTCCTACTCCTCCTACTCCTACTCCTCCTCCTAACCTACTCTGCTACTACTCCTACTCTACTACTCCTACTACTCCTACTACTCCTACCTCCTACTCTACTCCTACTAATCCTACTACTCCTACTCCTCCTCCTAATCACTACTCCTACTCCTCCTAATCCTACTCTACTACTCCTCCTAATCCTACTACTACTACTCCTACTCCTACTCCTACTCCTACTCCTACTCCTACTCCTACTCCTACTCCTACTCCTACTCCTACTCCTACTCCTACCCCTACTCCTACTCCTACTCCTACTCCTACTCCTACTCCTACTCCTACTCCTACTCCTACTCCTACTCCTACTCCTACTACTCCTACTCCTACTACTCCTACTACTACTCTACTACTACTCTACTCCTACTCCTACTACTACTCCTACTACTACTCCTACTACTACTACTACTACTACTACTACTACTACTACTACTACTACTACTACTACTACTACTACTACTACTACTACTACTACTACTACTACTACTACTACTACTACTACTACTACTACTACTACTACTACTATACTAATACTAATATTAATACTAATACTATTGTGATAATACTAATATTATTATGACTATTACTACTATTGCCACTATTACTACTGTTACTAGTCTAACTACTGTTACTACTTTCACTACTGCTAATACTACGAGTCGACCCTTGTTTAAAATTGGCATCACATTTTCACAAAACCTTCCGCGAACGGATTTCTACGGGGAAATTAAACAGTAATCACACAACAAGTACGATGCATCTCGCGGGATATACTAATTTTTGCGCAATACATTTGTGACAGGGAAGCGTGCCTGAATTATGATGTGTCACGGGCTAGGAGCGTAGCCTGTTCTTACATTGAAATGACGCAATTACCTGACAAGTGTGAGATATGTTGTTTTAATACTCCGATAACACCCAAAAATTATCTGATGAAATGATTAAAATGATTTGTATCTATTTACTCTATTTACTGTATTGAAGCGTATATGTAGCATGTATTTTCGTTAGGGCTAAGGACCATGCCATGTCATGTTATCAGTCTGCATACCTATTTATTTAGAACTTCTTAGCTATGAAATTAATGCTTTTTTTATTTTAAAATCGCAATGGACATTTGAACACTATCAATAGACAATCAATACAAATTTTTTGTACTAAGTCATTTGGTCCCAAATATTATTTTGTTTAAAACCAAGAAGAAATAACAATGCAACTTCTTGTCCTTACAAACACAAATTCACGGTTTTTAAATATACTCAACATGAGGGTTTTATATGTCAGTAAAACTTTGCGTATTCAAAAGTATTACAAACTGCATGAAAAATTCCATTTATACATTTTGAAAGACCTTTCCCCTAAATCAGTATTAAAACTACACTTCGTACTTTCCACACCGATTATTTTTCTTTCATTTGCTTAGTTTGAAAATAAAGGGTATTGCTACCAAGTTCTATTCTTATAAGTTCTGGAATTAATGCTACTTACGCTCCATTATTGGCTCACAAAGAATCTGATTATAATAATTTAAGAACTGTTCGCAATAAGGAGAGTCGGTAAGAACATTCTTATTATTTTAAAAGCGAAATATGTAGAAAAAAGGTATGCAAGGATGTTTGTCAAGTTACGACGGGAATGTTTTTGCTCGTAATTTACCCTCGAATCTCTGAGATATTTAGGGGATAGTTTCGCAGACTTCTTCGGCCACGGGCGCTCCAAACTTTCCCCTCGCTAAAAAATGAATTCCTCGCGAAAATTTCTTATTCAAACGGGCACGCCCACAAGGCTCTCCATGCGAACGACACTTAAACCCACTTTCTGGCGAAGTTTGTGTGCGAGCGTGTGTGTGTGTGCGTATAAAGCCCTGGCAGCCACGGTGGCGCCTTGGCGCCGTGCTCTGGCGAGAAGGCATAGGCGCACAGTGGGCTGAAAGACGCACTGGGTGGCGCAATAATACGAAATAGAAAATATTTTAAATGCAACGGCCAAAATATTTGTCGATGGAGCTAAACGGTAACCGTTAGTTACTGCTTTTTAATTCATTTCCGGTGCACAAGAATGTTACAAAGCTGATATTCTTATTTTGTATTATACTTACTATTGAATAATGAGCTGTCATGTATTTTACATACACTCCTCCACAATCCCGAAAAGAGATTTCACACCATTCTTTATATTCTATATTTTTAGAAATATTTTTTTCTGAGGATTCGGTGCTTTTATGAAAATCAAAACATGGAACTACGACCAGCTGAATTTACATTAGAACTAGCGTTGCTGCTGATTCATCAGCGGTTTGGACCGATGGATCCTAGAGTTGGAGTCCGGGCGAAGGCGAATTTTTGACACTTGCCTGAAGAATATATCTACCGGACGGCAGCTGTGGTCAGTATTTTCCGTGATTTCTTCGACCAATACCAGGTGAAAGCCGGAGAAGAATATTGCACCACACATACACAGGCATACACACCACATTCACATTCATGCACTGAACTTCATATAGACATCAGAACTTCATAAGACCGAGAATGGTATCTGGATGGGGAACACTTCGGAAGTCGACGTTTACGGTGGCGGCGGATCTAATATTCTAGTGAGGGAGAAACACTTCCAGCTTATGAGATATAACATTCACTACACTTGCGGGACTAATAACCATGGCAGTTGACGCGCTCACAAGCACGAACTAACACCAGGAGCGGTGAATCACTGCATCAACTGATGTCACTGCAGTGCCTCTGCCCGGGAGCTCCTAGGTTTGAGTGCCGACGGCGGTAGGATGGTAGCTTTTCAGCTAGGGCGAATTCAGTCACTGTCTGGAAGAGAGCTAGCGATCGGTTGTTTTGGTTGATAGTTTTCCGTGGTTTGTCCGGTGGTTGTGATCAACACCAGACGAATGCCGGGGCACTACCCTAACAAACGGGCCACGGACCGCGCGCGATCATTCCTTTCTGTTCCTTGTCCTATTCTCACCCCTTACAGACACACACACACACACACATACTAACATGCACTGCACTGCACTACCACACATGCCGGGAGACCGGTCGGGGACTTCGAACGTGTCCCGGCTTCGGCGGTGTCCCACTGGTGGGAGATACCTGATTGGAAAAAATCCCGCTAGTCAACGGTAGTTCGGCGCCGGATGTCGCCATTCAGAGGCGGAAGATCACCGCCAACTCCCGAAAAAAAACAAGCACTACACTTACGGAACGAATGATCTCAATAGTTCGCGCGCCCGAGAACACTAACAACCAATCAATCAATTAATCAATCAATCACCAACCAATTAGTGCAACACGAGAATATAAATGAATTTTTTTTCTGGTCTCAGCATGAAATGTGGCATGTGCATCTGAGGATTAAGTAAGTGCAATGATATAGTTTGGGTTTATCGGCCGAACAATTCGTTTATTCTGCTTAACATTAGCTGTTTATCGGTGATTTTTATTATAATAATTAGTCTATTATTATTATTATTATTATTATTATTATTATTATTAATAATTGTAAGACCGAAGATAGCCGCAATGCAACCGAACACACTTTCTGGAAAAATAAAAACCTGCGACAAAACCACCCCTTAAATCCATTTCTATGATGCAAATAACGTAAACTTCACACCATTTCCTACCTTTTCTCAAATATAATAAAATTACAAAATTAAATAGAGTTAATAAACATAAAAAATAAAAGTATGATGTAACGGAAAAACTCTAATCGAATGAAATATTTTTAAATTCTGTAAGTACGAATCACAAGTCTTACCTGAAACCAATAAAGAAGACATTAAAAACAATATTAGATACATTTAAAAATATTCAGGCATAATAGAATAAATATAATATTAAATGGATGAGAGTTTAATCAATCCATTTGAGTCTCAACCAACACATTGAAGGTCATGTGATAATAAAAACCGTCTTGTGGGGTCTCCTTTTATATACTGTCGTGGTCCAAAGATAATAGACTTATGTAACCTAAAATTGATTTGGGTTGATTGTCGTTAGTATGTGAAGGATACAACAGTATGAATGTTACAAGATAAGTTATTTTTTATTTATACATGAAAAACCTGAGCATTAGTACTAATTTTAATTAAGTATTGTTGTCACTAACCTCTTATTGTTTACAAACGTCATAAGTACTAATTCATTTTGATGTAATATCACGGACGAATTTGGATACGCGTGGGGATTGCTAGAGTTCCCCGTTCCAAGGAAAGCCTTCTATTTTAAGCACATTAACACGTTCAACAAATTTTCTTTTCTTGGAGGGAAGTTAAGGAAGCTCTCGAAAGGTACTGTAAATTCCAGAAGAGTAGGCAGTTATTTGGTGGTTTTCACAAATGGTCTGAGGACGTTTGGAATTCCGACACGACTACTAAAAGGTTAAAGATATGCAGGGAAGTGCTTTCCAATCCACCTTGTGCCCGTACCGCAGCGAAGTGCTCCCACCGAAAGTCAACAGACGTCTACCTATTATAGTCCGGCAACTGGAGAAGTAATTAGATCTGCTCTCCTAATTCTTCAAATCAGTGACCCCAATGGAGACAACATAATACACTATCGGCAGCAACCCACAACTTAGGGAACCGAAATGAATGGGGGCAGGAACCAACTCTTCACACAACCTGGGCTCCCTCGAGGCTCATAGCTCATATCGAAGCGCGTTCACCACTGAGATCCAGGTTCGATTCCCGTCGAATCTCGAGTGAAATTTGTTCCTACAAAACGAGTTTGGCTGTTTCACAAGGGCTAGTCCTACCCCTGTGGAGTGTCCTAAACCCTACCCCTTTCCTAATTCCTTTCCAATTCTGGCCGCTGGGTAGTGACGCATGGGCGCATGGAGTAAGAGGCGCGTACGCGGAGATGCTACCTGGCGGTCTTCTTTGACAACTGACGAGACATAAAACACAGCGTTCTCTGGAATACAGAGAGTGCTTGATAATAGATATTAATGGAAGATTACTCCGCGCTCAACGCTCGACCAGGGGCGAAAGACGAGTTGCATCGATAAGTATGACTAAGGAGGCAACAAATTACAAAATAAAACTCGCAAAGGCGGGCGACGAGGAAGGAACCGGCACAGCGAAGACATATGGAAGATAATGCAGATCGCAGTGCGGGCTCAAACAGCCCTCATAAATCGTGGCGTAAGCAATAGCGTATCACAACGTGTTTAAGAAATTGTTAGGACGTTATATCACTCAATAAGAAACCACCCGTTATTCACATTCCATTATTTAAAATATATCTAAAAGAATATAATTATTACAGTTCATTAAGATTCTAGCTTTGAAGATAGCAGATTTAGCGTTCTAAATATTATACATTGTATAATCAGTAAACCTTCCACAAGAATGACTCCCATTTATGTGTTATTCAGTTATGTATTATGACATTCCTAATATAAAATATTTTATCAAAGAAATGAAAACTAAAATGTAAAACAATTTCGTAGGAAAACGTAAAAACCAACAAATCGAAAGTGATCGTCCAAACTACAAATGATTTTCGTAAAATTATAAAATGACTCATTCAATCACAACACAGTTTCCACTCGTGAAAAGATTTGGCCAATGAAACCTTTTCAATAATGTTCAAGAGTGCCACGAATTAATCTCAGGCATAGATATATCAGGACATCATTAATCAAATTAATAAGACTATCCAAGAATAATATTACTACCCCAGTTGTAACAACCAAATTTAGTAGGGGAGACCACATTGACAACACACTAATAATTAATAAATTTTCCAATCACAGAGTGACAATGGGAAGGGAAATTTCCTACCTCTTCCTTGTTCCACCATACACATTTAATTAAAAATCAAGATGTGAAGATGAGCCTGCAAATAAATGAATTTAAAAAGTCTTGCAATTGATGATTTAGTTCTTGTGGTTTCCTAGTCTGATTGAAGTTGTCACAAAAACAATTAATTTACCGCTGCAAATAATGTGTCTTATTATTTTCATCTTCTCTCTCAGCTTCCTTAATTGCCCAGTCTTTCCGCATCTCAGTGGGGAAAGGGAGCTGACGGAGACCTGAGTACGGGTCATTCACAACGTTCTTACTGTATTGTGACGTGATGACTTCCTTCCTGAGCGGCTGGCCGCCAGAGGAGCCCGCAGGGAGCAGGGAGCGGGGATGGCGGGCGTGCTCCACTCGGAGGTCGGCTCGATCACAGCCGCCCGTGGCGATGTTCCGTGATGATGGCAGCCACCGACCCACCGCGGCCATCGCCTTCCCGTTCACCCACCCCGATCACCGGACGACAACGCACAACCATAGGATCCACTGTGGCGTTGGCGATGTCTCGTTAACGAGGCGATGTACTGACTTTGATTATTCTATCAGGCGAGACCGCAGTCAAAGTGCCGGTCGAAGCACATGTTAAGATGAAATCAATGGAGTTTCAAGCACAAGTCTACTGCCGAAATTAAACATAACAATTGCGTCTTTGAGACGTAAGTGGTTGCACGTGCGAGTTCGAGATGCAAGGCTCTGCGAATACAACTTCGATGCCCAGTGTCTAGTCTGGAAGTTCATCTTTGAAACGTAAATTTAGAAGTGAGAATTAGAGACCAATTTTGAGACGCAAGTCAGAAGTAGAAGTAATTCCGGAGCCTAATACGCAACAAAACGAAGGCTTTAATCCCCTCTTTGGATCCGAGTGCTTCACCCTGATTGCTTAAAAGCAGCTATCAAGAGCGGTGATGGGGCGACACTCGAACCAAACGCTAGCTCATGTGACAAACAAATTTCCGTTGCATTTTCGGTGAGAAGGTTAATGCATAGCCCCGTGCGGTGGGGTGTACGCCCTTCGTCCTCGCGGTCGGTGGAATACGATGGAGCTGCAGTCTAACGGCGTTCACCGCCACATACGCGGCAATGTTTGAAAGTATTCTTTTGGTAAAAGAACCGTTTGGCCGACGCACCTGTGCGCGTTGTGAATTGCTGACTCCTACAATTTGATGAAAAAGTTGAAATGTCTCCCTTCCGCACGGATCTCTAAGTAAAAACCGCGGCGTCTTTCAGAGAATCACTCCCGCGCAAATAAAAAGAACACATTATGACCTTGCTAACTGTGCGTTTGAGAACTACCCCTCCCGCATGAGACGGCTGCGCCACGGCGTCTTTTGGATATTCCCAGGTTTTTAATGGAGGAGGCCTTTTTGACCGCTGGCGTTGGGCGAGGCGGGTCGACCTAAAAAATTGATTGATTGATTTTTTCGTGATTCTGGGCGCGTCAACGGCTTCGGTAATTAGTCCCGTTAGTGTAGTGAATGTTTTTTCGCGGGAGATTGCGGTGATCTTCCTCCACTGGATGGCGAGATTCGGCGCCGACCTACCGTCGGCTAGTGGGGTTTCCCCCTAGCCAGGACTCTCCCACCAGCGGGGCACCGCTCCAGCCGTGACACGCTCTAAGCTCCCGAACGATCTTCCGGAATATGTTGTAGTGTAGTTCATGTTAGTGTAAATGTGTGTGTGTAAGGGGGAGGATAGGACAAGGAAGAGGACGGACAGATCGCGCGCGGTCCGTGGCCCGTTTGTTAGGGTACTGCCCCGGCATTCGCCTGGTGTTGATCGGAGAAACCACGGAGAACTACCGATCAGAGCAACCGGCCGCTAGAATTCTCCTCCAGACAACGACTGAATTCGACCTAGCTGGAAAGCTAGTGTCGAAAATCCTGCCGCCGTCAGGACTCGAACTTAGGTCCTCCCGGTCAGAGGCGCTGCAGTGACATCAGTTGGTGCACTGAGCTACCGCTCCCGGTCGACCTAAAAAAGGTGACTGTCTTTTCACTCTATCGAATCTACATGGCGGCGCCTCGATACGGCGTGGGCACGTGGCGGTCTGCATCGCGGGCTCAAGTTGCAAACCCCAGACCGTCGCACGCGGTGGGTCCCTGAGGGGGTCGTAAACTATACGCCCACGCTCTGTCGGGACGGCGGGGGGAAAGGGTAGCCAGGCCGGACCGAGCAGGTACTCCGCGGAAGGCCTGCGCCGCGCATATGTTTTAATTATTAAAATCGAGAATGGAGTTAATCAATTCCTCTCACTGAGAGGGTGACGTTACAATACGTTCTACGTTTTTGGTGGTCTCCAATATAGAAGGTAGGATTTTCATTTAACATTTTTGAGCTTCTGGGGATGATAATGAATTCAGATTAAGTTCTTGAAAGGGAGAAACCAGAAGAACGTGCCCATGTTTGAATTTTTTGTTCAAATATTCTTGGAATATTTTAGTTCTTATTCGGAGATCTTTACCGCACCATACAATGGAAATATCAGCAGCAAAGAGAAATAATTTACTTGGAGCTTCTATGATACTGCTTATTTCATATTAAGGGGGTTCTCTGGTGAAAAATGAAATTTAGTGATTTTTTAAGATTTTGCTCTGAAATTTTTACTGAATAATATACACTATGTACATAAGTAACACACAAAATTTTGTTTCGATTGGTTGCATACTTTTTGAAAAAATGCTAATTTAATTATTTTTTTAACTTTTTAAAAAAACTGGTCCTAAGTACCCAATATTTTTTTTTGCTTGTCCATATTTTGTCATTCTCTTCGTTAGACACCTGAAAAGAAAAATTACATATTGCCAATTATATTTCTACAACATAGTTTCAGAAAAAAAATAAAGTAATTTAGTATGTCAAAAATCTTTGCATTTAGTGCACATGCCCACCTTCATCATGCAATTTTGCAAAATATGTATGATCTAAAAGCTTGTAAATATGTAATTTTTAAAGCTCAATATCTGTTGAATATGATCAGTAAATTTTATTCTTCTAAGTTAAAAACTGAGTACACAGGAGCATTTAGAAATCACATTATTGAGATGAAATCAATAATGCGAGAAATTGGAATTTAAAGTTTGACAGGAATTCTCTGAACTCTTTACCTTAGAAACCACCTGGACTGTATGTGGGCCCCTCTGTTGTAATCTTCTTTTTCTCCTGAGAAGATTTCAAAAGTCTTGCTTTCTTCCTTGCAGCTTTACATACTGATTTTTCAGACTGGATGCTGCGTTTCTTTCTCTGTGTGTCCCGTTCAATGCAGAGCTTTTGTGTTGCTTGGCATGCTTTCACCCCTGACACTGTCTCTTTGATGCAGTGAGAAGCCTCACACCCCATATTAAATTCACATATGCCTCTCGTTACAAAAGCCACTAATTTCTTTTTAGAAACAAAAATATTTTTTGAGCATTTTGCCCAAATCACACTATGCAAACTTTCGTTAGCATTTTGAGTCTTACCCCTAGTGCACCTTTCTAAAATCTCACTGCTTGCCAGTCTTCTGTACACAGGCACTATTTTGACAACAACATCTGGTGACAGTATTGTTTTCATTTTAGACTTGTGACAAGGAACTGGTTCACCTTTAGCAATCGCCCTGTTGTAGAAACACCAGGACGATTCACCACCTGGGCATTTTTTGTGTTGCGGCTTGTCATCTGTAGACATGCAGTGGTACAATGTTGCAAACACTGCAGTCTTCATCTGCTCAACATTAGGGATATTATTTTTTATAGCACTTCTATAATAATTCCCTAATTTCACAATTGTTTCTTCTTTCAAACTACCTGCCTTTTTACCTCCAAGTGTGACACCCTTCACCTTCCATTCTTTCACAATGTTCCTAAGTCCTGTACCTAATCTTTTGGCAATATGATTCAGACACTCTTCCTTCACAATTACAGTATCTGAACCATAAACATTTAAATTTAGAAGGCTTTTATGGGTTTTGGCATCACCGTCAGATATTATAGTGGTGTATTTCATTTTCCACAACTGCTCTGAACGTTTCCAAAGAATTTCAGCTGCAGTTGACTCCATGGCATTGGCAGAACCTTCAAAATTACTGTCACATAATCCACTTTTTTTATGTTCTTCAACCCACTGTGTATATTCACTGCTGTTTTCACCCAGTCTTTTTGCAGTTTGATTGCATGTGAAACAATGTCGAGACAGAACTTCAAAGTCTATTACTAAGCCTGTCAAAACATCTATCATCACTCCTAATCCATATAAAGAAGAATGACCTCTTTTTTGCCATGTACCATCATACGATACAGCAATTTCTAATATTTCTTTCCCTGCACATTCTGGATTTTCTTCCTCATAGGCTTTTCGTACAGCTTCATGAGTCATTTTCAAACAATACTCTCCAATAAATTGATCATCTTTCAACACATTATTTAAATGATCATAGTAACTTGCTGAACTCAAACAATTCATACCCATTGTCATGCAAAATCTAGATATGCCAGCATATCCCTTCCCAATACTTAAAAAGCTGTCAATCATTCACATCAAATGACGGACGTGATGAATTAGAATTAGATATTTTGCTGCTGGTTGAAATTTTTTCACAAAAATTCTCACATGCAGAACATCTTACAATGACAGTGGCTGCAAATCCTTTCACATCTTCTACTTCAGCTGTCAATGTGATTTCATTACACAAACTGCATTTTGCTCCTTTCACTATATCTTGCCAAATATCTTTTCGCACTATCATGTAATCAGCTGAAACATTTGACTGATCTGTGAAAGATAAATCAAACAATGAAAACTTCCTTTCTGTAGCAGCTGAAGAGTCGTCACATACAATCGATGAAGAAAGAAAATTGTCAGCAGAGGAAGTAGAAGGTTCCTCTGTGTTTGGTGTGTTCACAGCACTGCCCATGTCACTTTTTTTCTTCAACTTCAATTCCACATTTTTCTTCCCCGCCAAAGATTTCTTAGATGGCCTTTTCTTACTTGGTTTGTTGCTGAATCCCCTCATAATGCCAATGTTTTTAAGTATAAATCACCTCCAATATAATAGTTCACAGGCGTCAAGCAAAATTCCCTAACCTAATCTACCTACACTTTTAGGCAAACGAATAAACTAATACTACTCACTAACTGTAAATTTCTACACCTAACTATAACTAAGATAACAAATCTAATAAAATACTCAACAACAACACGAAAAACGATAGGCAATTTGTTAAAAACTCAAAAACAAAACGACTCAGAAAAAATAACACAGCTCTAGAAATTCACGTTGCTCAGATACAAATATCAGGTCTGCCACCATGTACAGGTGTATCTCCAAGTTCCCAAATATTGGTACGACGCGGTAAAGAAAAATCGCGCCAAATACAAACGTCTTACGGTAAAAAAAAATACATAAACTTTTTACAATGAAACACTCCGAAAAAGGGGGCGTGGCATAGGATGCACTCGGGGTTTTAAATGCGTGCAGCGGCCATTTAAATCGAGATATCGCAAATCCAAAGAAAAGAGCAGAATTCTGAAATGTTTCTCTTAATTATAGACACAAAAACCAAAAAAATATTTTTTCGCCATTTTTCCGATATTTTCACCAGAGAACCCCCAAAGAAATCTGATGAAACCCAATGAAAACTCATGAATGGCACCGTTAGGGCTCAGTTATTAGTGTGCAGCTTTTTCTGATCACATAATTGCCAGGGTGACATTTTATCAAACATGCGTGCACACAGATATCTATAGTGCAGTAAGTTTCCCAAAAACACAATAAGTTACCTTTAATGCTCATTGTGATGAGTTTAACCTAGGAGTGCTCACAATACAGACTCATGCCAGTGCCCGCAATGTATCTCCCGCAATGTGTATAGCTGCAACGTTTTGTGAATGCGAATGATCTGAAGCTCTATTTACTAAAATGCGTTTTTTATTTAGTTTGTACATGACCTCCAATGCAATTATTAATAAGTCTTACACTGTAGAAATCTTGAGTGAATAATTATTTGAGAAAGTTGAAAATTGACGATATACCCGCAAAAAATCATTAAGCACTTTATTAGCTTACTAAATAACATTATACATAATTTCCACAAATGATTTTGGCATGTTCTAAACAAATGCTTTTTACATTTTTCAAAAACATATTTAGAAAATCTTTTTCTTTTTTCTATTCTGCAAGGTTCGCTTTTTTCTTTTCTACACAGACGTCTCCTACACATATTTTTCTTTAGGAATAAATTGTGACAATCGATCCTAGATAAGACAAATGATATCCTGAATAGGCACTTTAGTCCTATATATCCTGAATAGGCACTTAGGGCTCAAAAGTGGCCGATCCAGGAAAAAATTCTGGAAGTTTTTCTCAACGGTTCTATATGTTTGGGGGTTGTTGAGGGCGCTGAATTCGAATTTGATGTTTGCCATCTCAAGAAATGTCGGTTTCACAGAAAAAAATTGCATAAAACCCTTAATATTACACCGTGTTTTTAGTTTTTGCTTATATCTTCAAAACTATGCGTTTTATTGAAAAATTGTTATTTAAAACAATAATGTAGATAACATTTACTACAAAATACATACATTAACTTTACATTTTTTTAAAAACGGTTTAGGCGCTAGAGCGCGCTGAAAAGTGTTACTTTTTGGACCTCTGGCCAAAGCCGGAGCTCTTTCCAGCCACCCTGCGCGGAGTTCTAGTTTCACTTTATTTTCACTTATTGATGTTATTATCGACAGCCGATTGAAATACGATCTAGTTAACTTTGGTACTAATCCACTTCTGGTGACTGAGAGTAGTAGATGATGGGTGAAAATCAGAGAGGTGAATAAACAATGGGTAACGATCGTAGTCATAAAGACCATTACTAGAAAAAGAAGAAATACGAGATTCAATGTTATTGGATGAAAAAGTGAAATTAATAACACTCAATTTTTGCATATCTAGTAGAAAGATAGGTATTATTGTCAATGTTATGAAGAATAATATCATTGTCGTCAAGCCATTCCTCAATGATTCTACCTCTACAATCCGTAGTAGAAGATCCACACAGTATGTTTTGGCTATTAAAATCTCCGAGAATGACAAATGGTTTTGGGAGTTGCTTAGCAATGTCAAATGTATTTCGAACAGTGGACAGTGTAATAATGCTCGAAAATATAAATCCAATACACGCTGGGAAACTATAACCGCGATGGAAATATCCTGACACATTTCAAATATCCAAATTAAAAATATTAACACCCGAACTTATGTATTTTCCCCACGACGCAAGGAATCTCGACTTATTAGAAATACACTCTTATTATCGACTTATTAGAATAACACTCTCCTCCAAAATTGCTCGCTGAAACATTTTCGAGTTGCTTTCCCTTTTCCTGGGCAGATGGGCGAGGTGTTACGCTACTATAATACCACGCCACACCAGATGGTGAAACCAGCCACGTTTTACGCTGAATACGACCCCGCACTTCTCAGTTACGTGTACTAGGACGATGTTTCAAATTATTTTACAACCATACAACAGGTATCATTCCCTTTAAGTACCATATAATGTAGTATATTACTGTATTGAGTGACTCGATGTAGTCGCATCATGTCAAAGTTTTCGCCACGAATCTGAACTAGAAGCTGATGTAATAAAATCATTGTTTTTTTTAAACGATGTACTGAAGGTTTTTAGCCTTCAATTAACCTTAACGATCACTCATTAGTCGCTTAAAACGTGTGTAGCAAGCAAACTAAGGGAATATTGGAAAACTATTTTTTCAAATTAACTTGTGTTCGAAGAGCAAATGGATTGACTGCAAAAGAAATGGAGGGTGATTATGAGATCCTAATTTCTTATAAACAGTTATATCGAAACCGAAAGGTGGAAGTGCCCATCAGACTTTGGAATTTTGTATTTCCTTTGAAGGGCATTCAGGTGATACAATAAAATATTACCTTTGATAATTTATTACCAATTTTCAATTTATACGAATTTAAAGCGGGGAGGGGCACCCGATGTGTCGGAGCTGAAAACCGCCTGTTAATAATTTTGCAATAATTAACAATTTTATAAACGACTCTGAAATATGGCCAGAACGGCAGGGGTTGGTCCTCTAATTTGTCTGCATTGAGCATGTTGACCAATGTAATTGTTATAGCTAATGTAGCATCCAAAGTAGATGTAGTAGTTTGCTCAAAGTGATTTTCGGTCATCAAATGTAACAATATTTCAAACTAGAAAGTAAATAACTTATTTGTTCACGGCATAACTGATATTCTTATTTGCCATGTCATTATCCTTATGAAATCTCCGCAAATATTGCTTAATGGTCATTCCAGAAAGAGTAAAAAAATCGCCAACCCACTTACAGTTCAACTACGTGCATCATCAGGAACTAGCAGCCGGGCAAATCCAATACAAAGGCAAGGGCACGTACATGACTCTGTGTGTGTGTATGTGTGTGTATAGGTCAGTAAGAAATGAAAGGGGAATCGAAATCAAAGACCGATGTGTATCTTACAACATCCAAGTCAGAAGTATGATAGTACACATCTCAATACATGAATAAACTGAATTTAACAGAGAGACTCTTGAATCCATTCGACATTCATTATTACTAATTCTTTTGAATTACCACAAAAAATGTTTTTAGCGCATCGTTTTGTTAGCAATGTTGCATTTGATAGCCAAAGTGCAAGGAAGAAGTAGCATCATTATTATGTATTATTACGTATTATTACGTTATCCGATATTACGTACCACATTATTGCGTATCCGTTGACAATATTATGTGCTCGTGGAGCATCACTAGTTGAAGTAAAGAAAAATGTAGTGTTTATTGTTTATAATTCAGATGTAGAAGTGTGATTTATGCGGCTGAAAAATTTAGCGCTCAAATGTATTTTTAAAACAAAAATAAAATTAATTAATTATTACTATATGCAATAAAATTAGAAAAATAATTTTTGAGGTAAACGCTCTAACGAAAACGAATGCAGACGCACTATTTTGGCACAGCAACATCGTTTGCGTTTGGCAAAATATCTCCAGTTTGAATTGACGAAAAACAGCAAGTTTTTCCGCTCCATGGAATATGATCTTCATTAGAATGCCACTTATATGAATAACTCAATTAGAATTTCGAATAAAAGGCTCAGAATATAGAAGGCAGACAACATAAGGTTGCGCAGGATCCGTTGATCCTTCCGACTCCTTGTAACGTCAGTTGCAAAAAGCTCCTGCACTAATTCGATGAGCTACTTGAATACACTAGTTTAGACAATCTTAATAATCCCTTGTCGTTGCGTTAACTCAAGGGATTTCAAATCATTTCTTTTTCGATACAGATATTCATAACATTTACTGTATTATTTTCTATGAAGAGAAACGGAGTAAACGTATTGTAAAAGCTTGTTTTCAATCCAAATCGATTTATTATCACTTTCATATACAAAATGTATATAATGAATGTATTAGTTGCGCAAAGCTGCTGAAGCCAATCCTAAATGTCAAGCACTTCATGTAATAAGTTTGAATTTTACCTCTAGTACAATACCTTAAATGAAATCATGGAACGAATCAAATATATTGAACATTTTAAGTCACAAATGTATTGTTGAATTTACAGTAAGAATACATTTTCTTCAAATCTAGTGGTTGCAACTTCTTTCTAATGAAATCAGCACAATAAATTCGTGAAATGCATGAGAAAACTTTCAACTCTTTGTTGTCGAAACTGTCTTTCAGGGTTAAGGCGTTCTTGAATCCAGAAGCTCAATTGTTTTTCGTAGCTTTTGCTGCGCCTCGGCCCACAGCACGGCGCTGGCGGCGTTGGCATCTCGCGCAATCCTGTTCCGGCAGAAGGAGCAAGCAGTCGGTCTGGCTAGCGGCGCGGGAAGGGGGCGCCCGGGAGAACGAAAGGAGGGAAAGGAAGTGAGCGAGGGAGAGGACAGGGGGAAGGGGAGAGGGCGTTGGCACGCGCTTCTAATCGCGTTTGTCGCGCAGCGGGCGCCGGCGGCGACTGGGGGGGGGGCAGGGCTGGGCCGCAGGGGGCAGGGCGTCTCGCGCCGGGAGATTCTCCATCAAAACCTATTTTCGAGTCGTCGTTCTAAACCGGTAGACACAAACCGTTGCTTGAAACCCTATTTTTATCATGGCCATGATGACGATGGATTGCGATAAATGTCTGAAACCAACATACTCAGATTGTCACGTTCCACAGAGCAAGTGTTCTTAACTATTTACGACGGAACTTCTCGACAATGGATTCACATTAATCGACCTAAAAATAGGTACAGAGAACTGAGGAAATGAAATATAACAAACATTAAAGCAAGGCGGAAAGAATCACGGAAGAATTAGACGCATACGATAAGGTAAGGAAAATAGATGGCAGCACACGTACAGACATACATTTGGGAAAATTAATTTCGCGACTTGAACTGAATATATCAGTTCGGTTGATTGATTAACTGATGACTAGTGATCCCGGGCGCGTCAATGGCTAAGGTAATTATTCCCGTAGTTGTAGTGCATGTTTTTGAATGGGAGGTGCTATGTTCTTGCTCTGCTGGATGACAAGATCCTGCGCCGACCTACCGTCAGTTAGCGGGGTTTCCTACACCACGTATCTTCACCAGCGGGTTACCGCCTCAGTCCGCACAAGATGGAAGCTTGCGACAGGTCTCCAGGCATGTGTGGTAGTGTAGTGTATGCAAGTGTGTGTGTAAGGGGTGAGAATAGGACAAGGAATGTGAAGGAAACATTGCACGCAGTCCATGGCCCGTTTGGTAGTGTACTGCTCCGTCATTCGCCTGGTATTGATCGGAGAAATCGCGGAAAAATACCGATCAAAGTAGCCGGCCGCTAGAATTCTCCTCCAGACAGCGAGTGAACTAGCTATCTGGCTAGTATCGAAAATTCTGCCACCATCGGAACTCGAACCTAGGACCTCCCGGTCAGGGCACTGCAGTGACATTAGTTGATATCCTGAGCCACCTCTCCCGGAACGTCAGTTCCAAGGGTCGTTTGTTCGTGTGTCGCTCTTGGTATCGATTTTTTTCTTTTTCTTTTCGTGTGTTAGTTTAGGGTGTCGCAGAGGGCCTCGCGTGCTCTTTACCCCAAATCTCAGGACCCCCTGTGATGGTGTTCATCCAAGTGATGGGAGGTGGGCAATTTGTTACGGTCGAAAAAATCCCAAACAAAAAACAATGGATTTGTCGTTTAAAGCAAATTCGTAAGTTACATTATATACAATGTGTTTATAAATTATTGCCTCAAGCTGCATTTAACAAATACCAAATGCTCATTCTTTCGATTTCACATTTTAATTTTCTTCACTCCACTTAGTCGTAGCAAACTTACACACATGCCGTAAGCATGAATAATTCATTATTACCACGACAGCATTGAATAAGAAAATGTAAATTCTGAGAGATTCTTCTTTGTCCTTTACATCTTAGAGATGAAATAGATTATTGGGCGATGCTAACCTCAGTAGTTATTTGATTTTTGCTTACAGGTCATTTCACTCTTATATCGTTATTGTCTTGTGGGGGGAGAGTTTCTACTTTCATAGATTAAATGTATTCCTTCCTTTTTATTCATGGTACACATCATAAGTTGTGCTTTTGCTTAGCACGTTTTTCGCTAATTTTTTATTGGAGATGTGTTGTTGTTGGCATCGAAATAAAATTAGAGGCATTACCTTAACCAACATTATTGCTTATTGTAAGAGGAGCTTTCGATGGCTTATCAATAGCTTCGATCCATTATCAGCAGTTACCTGGAAGTTACAGTAGTCATTTTGGGGATACCGCGCAGCAGGTGATGAAGATGATGATGATGATGAAGATGATGATGATGATGAGGATGATGGTAAAATCGAAAGCTCCTCCTAATTTAGAATAACTGAAAATAGGGTATTATTGAATTTTCTTGATCTAAAAAAGAGGTTATGCCAAAACAAAAACTATTCGCTTAGTTCGACTACTGGTTTCAATACTTTTTCACTTTTTAGTTCTTATGGGAAATTCACAATTTGTTATAAATACGCAAAGTTTGACACAAAATGCCTGGCACTTAAGCACGTTGCCTTTCCAATTTAACAACAATCTTGAACAGCAGAGACAGTTTCATGTCAAAGGTACATGTAGATCCAGAATCTAAGTTTAAAAAGATGTCAGCCCCGAATTTTACGAGCTCTTAATTTAAGTAGCACTGTATATAGTTCCACGGTATATTTTGACAATCATATATCAAAATATATTACATGTACCTTGAACATGTTTATCATACATACAATACAGAATATCACATTTATTATATTTACGATGCAACTTTACAGTACTCAGTATATATGTTACAAACTTGAAGAGCAAATAGGGAGTCCAAGATAATAATTTTTTGTTAACAAAGTTGTGGAGGGAAATTTTGCATAACGAAGTTACACCTGGGGCGTTCGCTCCTTGTTTGGAGGAGCCCCATCAGACAGGAGTTCGTTGAGTAAACGAAATTCCTTGGACTGCGTCAGCAGGGGGCCTGCCAAACACCAGCGCATGTTGGGTTGCATCTAATCAGGGGTACATGTGTCACGTGTAACTTCGTTGCATGATTGATAGATTGATTGTTAGTGATTCTGGGCGCGTCAACTACTGATGTCATTAGTCCCGTAAGTGTATGTTTTTCATTGGGACGTGGCAGTGATCTTCCTCCACTGGATGGCCAGATCCAGCGCCGACCTACACCCCCACTCGATTAGCGGGGTTTTCTCAAACCAGGTATCTCCCGCCAGCTGGGCACCGACCCTGATGGGACAAATTCCAAGTCCCCGACCGGTCTACCGGCATATGTGGTAGTGTAGTACGTGTTAGTGTAAGTGTGTGTAAGTTCTGAGGATAGGACAAGGAATAAGGAGAGATTCCGCGTGGTCCGTGGCCCGTTTGTTGGGGTACTGCTCCGGCATTCTCCAGGTATTGATCGAAGAAACCACGGAAAATACCGCTCGGAGCAGCCATCCGCTAGAATTCTTCTCTAGACAGCGACTGCATTCGAACTAGCTGAAAAGCTAGTGTCAAAAATCCTCCCGCCATGGTTTGTTGAATGACATTTACCACATGTTCTAGGGAAATAGTTTTCATCATTGACTAATTGTATAATTTCACTCAAATAATACAATAAAAACATTTTACAGTTCACAATAAAGAATCACTCAAATGTCGTCTGTTTTCATTTTATAATTAACCAGGGTCATCTATCATGTACAGAACCTGTGACTTTGTATTTTCCCTAAATCCATACCCGTCTTTTCTCGTCCAACTAGACCACGCCAATTCCGCATTTTGTGGTCGAGTGGGGAAGAGCAGAGAAGAGCAAGTAAAGGCAGGGAAGGGCGTGAACAGGGTGGGATGAGGAACGAACGCGCGGCTGCTTCGGCTCGGTTAACTAAGACGGTTACGGCCCCAGCGCAGAGCGGGGAAGGGGGGCCGGGAGGGTCGGGAGGGGCGGGAGGGGCGGGATGAAACGGACGGGGCGCGAGGTGGAGTCTGATGGGCGAGAGGGAGCGGGTGGGGGGGGAGAGGGGGCTGCAACGCGATTAACGCTGGCGAGAAGGATCGGGTTCCGGTCGTGGAAATCGACCACTTGCCTTCGGCCGTGGACGCGCTGGTGGATCGGCGCGTACTGGACGCTGGCGTAGCCCCAGCTCTCTTGGAGCTTCAACGGTGGAGCCACGGCAGGCCGCGGGCAGGAGGTCAGAACATCCCGCTTCGCTCGGTGACAGGTCAACTCACTAGCACCTGGAGCGGTAGCTCAGTGCATCAACTGATGTCACTGCAGCGCCTCTGACCGGGAGGTCCTAGGTTCGAGTCCTGACGGCGACAGGAGTTTCGACACTAGCTTTCCAGCTAGTTTTCCGTGGTTTCTCCGATCAACACCAGGCGAATGCCGGGGCAGTACCTTACCAAACGGGCCACGGACCGCGCGATCTGTCCTTCCTCTTCCTTGTCCTATCCTCTCCCCTTACACACACACTTACACTAACATGCACTACACTACCACATATGCCGGGAGACCCGTCGAAAGCTTAGAGCTTGTCCCGGCTGGGGCGGTGCCCTGCTGATGGGAGAGTCTTGGTTAGGGGGAACCCCACTAGCCGACGGTAGGACGGCGCTGGATCTCGCCATCCAGCGGGGGAAGATTACCGCCATATCCCGAGAAAGAACATGCACTACACTAACGGGACTAATGACCAAAGTAGTTGACGCGCCCGGAAGCACTAAAAAATCAATCAATCAATCAACTCACTAGCCGCTGGCTAGCCAAAGTGCGGGGTCTATGCCAACTGAAGCACATTGAATTGAAGAGCGGAAAATTCACAGCAACCATGTTGTATTTGTGCCATGTGAAAGAACTCTGGCTGAGTGCCAAGACAAATTAAGTCCTCGGCCAATTTCTATCATCAAATCCTGAATTCATTTAGACGTGGACGTCTCAAGTAATAGATGATAATTACTGAGACCGTTGTTGGGACATTCCCTCGTTGATAACATGGCAGTCAAAATTTATTAGCAACGCTTGGAGCACATCCTGGAACTACTTCACCCAATCGCAAAACTGCGTAACCCATAATTTGCCGCTTTTTGCCGTTCTTAAGATGTGAAAACACAAAATTTGCCGCGGGTAATTTCCTCAAAAACAAAAACAAAAAAAAGTCGGTGTTCATGCTAACTTCTATTGCAAGTTAGCAGGACCGCACTTTGTCTGATACCATCTACTCTGTCAGAAGGAAGTACTACGATATCTATAACATCTTAATGGTCTAAACAGTCATGAAATTAATCTGAATTGAGTATATTTTCTCTTTTCCGCGAACGCACTTATAATCGCCCCAAATCTTTCCTGAAATCACAAACGGAAAAATATCGAAATTGCAAATTAGAGAAATGTTGTAATCCCCTATTGAGGATCGTACTTTAACATACTCTTCTGTCCAAATTTACTTTTAAATATCACAAAATGTTTTCCATTACACTGTAGAGGCGTATCAAACAATTACAAAAACACACTTTTGAAATTTTAACATCATGGTCAATCCTGACCTCACTTTTTCGTGCACTAGTTTCAAATTAGTTGGAAAATACGTACTTGAAACATGATAATTACGATTTAAGCTGGTCACATTCACAAATGAAAATATAACACTCAATTTGTATAATACTTCAGAACTATCAACCTATTCCTAGTCATATGATTGACTAAAAATTTCGTTATCCTCATTTGGGGATCACAACAGATAATGGATTTAAATGGCTATATCTCTAAAACTATGGATAACATTTCAATTCTAGAGGCGCACACTTTTTCCAAATTTAATAAAGTTTCAGAAAATATCAACTATTGTACATTCGGACGATAAATTTGTCTTCTAGAGGTTTCTTTCAAAACTCTTTTTTTTAAGAATTCGAAAATTACGGTCATATTTTACTTGCTCTAGCACCTAAACTATTTGATCTACAACACTCAGATTAACACAGGTGATTATCAGTACTACTTTTTGACATTGTTTCTCGTGTTTTGGCGGGAGAAACCATCCACCCCGCCTTCTTTGCGGTAAGAGGAAGCCCGTTGACCTTTTTCGTCACCCACAGGAAGGAATTTGTCCTGCTGAGTTATCCAAAGGCCTGTCTCACCTATTATTAGACGTTTTGGGATAGAATATAATCATTTGAATGGACAAGAAAGCAGCTAGAATGGTAATAATATTTAAATTGGGTGTGACCTACTAATGGTCCAGAACACGTACTAGAGCGCGACTACGTTTCCAGGTACTGGATGTCCAGTATAGAAAAAAAAGGGTTCCACAGAAACCTATGTTAATGATGAATACCGGGTTAACGCATACTGAACTCTGGCTACAAAAATTCCTGTCTTGATGAAGGATACAGTCGTCTCAACATCCTCACAGTTTTCAGACCGGCACGGATTGGGACTTGCAACGACCAAAGCACATTTCGAACGAGCACATGCGTTTTGCAACGGCTTCAAGGATTTTTTTAGATCAACAATATTTCGATCAAGTACTTAGATATCGGTTCACATTTGAGAACAGCCGTTTTACTTTGCAAAATGTTCCACTTTTGGAGCAGCATAACTCGCAGGGAAATTGGAGTTTCCAATAGCAATGTCTTAAGTGTGAATTACCGAATGCTTTCAAAGTCAGCAACTTTGTACTGCGTAATGTTTTGAGTTTAATCGGTGGTCATTTTCTGACGTGAGAATCGCTGATGAATAAATCAATAACTTTACACTAAATTTGTTTTGACATAATTTCCTAGTTTTCCTACTTATATTATTTATTCCAATAATTATATTCATAATTGAATATTATTTTCATTATAATTTACAGTACCTGTGCATTAATTAATTATTGAAAGTGAGCGATGTACATGTAATAAACCATGTTTCACTTTATTATCCATTTATTTATTTTAATAATTCCTTTAATATTGCGTGGTATGTCACCCTATTAAATTCAATTAATGTAAAGAATATACGTGTTCATTAACAACAATAGGGTGCGGACACCAGCACAATTTTTCCTGTTCTTTTCAAGTAAGAAAATTTTGCTTCATTGTCTAGGAGTTTTATTATTAGTATCTACAGCCTGATCGGGAGGTGGCTCAGTGCATCAATTGACGTTAATGCAGTGCCTTTGACTGGATTGTCCTAGGTTCAAGACCCGACGACCGCAGCATTTTCGACACTAGCTATTCCGCTAGGTCGAATTCAGTCGCTGTCTGGAGGATAATTCTAGCGGCCGGATGCTGTAATCGGTAGTTTTACGTTGTTTTTTCGATCAACACAAAAATCGCTCGCACTCCGTGGCCCATTTGTTAAGGTACTGTTCCGGTATTCGCATGCTGTTGATCGGAGAAACCACGGAAAACTATCGATCAAAGCAGTCGGCTTCTAGAATTCTCCTCCAGGCAACGACTGACTTCGACCTAACTGACAAGCTAGTGTCGAATATCTTCCCACGTTTGGGACTCGAACCTAGCTGAGCCCCAGCCGATCCCTGACCTCTCCGTCAGAGGCACTGCAGTGACGTCATTTGTTGCACTGAGGCACCTCTCCTGGTATATAGTAGGTTGAAGATACCGGAGTTTCACGAATTAGATTGTTTAGGAAACTGAAAACTGTTTTTTATTGAACGTATCTAATGTTAATGAAAACAGAAATGAACAAAACCATAACATTTGAACCTTATTATACAGTTTCCGTATATGATACTTAACTTATAAATGAACATGAAATATGTAATTGTAATTTTTCCTCCAAACGCCACGTAAACTCCAGAGAGCCGCTAATAAAAATAAATGTAGGCAAATGTACCTGGTGTTGCTATGTTGTCAAAACGTTATGCACGTGAACTACCCATCCCTTATCTTCAGTCTCACTCCAATGATTGAACTGTGTGCCGCGAAAACGTAATAGAATAATTAAAAGCTAAGTTCAATCTATTTTTTTTGCGTGTTCTGAAGCCCTGTTAATTATGTTTCAGTTTAGAAATCACCATGATCAATAACAGTACAGAGAACGTCGTATATGTATTAGGAATTGGATAAGGCTTGACTATGTGGAGATAGGTCTACTAGATTGATAAAATTATTAAAAATGTCTGTTCTGCGTGGGTCTCAAGAAACAAAAATCTTATCTATCATATGTTAATATGTATGTAATCTAATCCGTAGTTTAAAGGTCCTCCTGAGAAGCTTAAAGTATATGCATATTTCTATTTAAAAATACAAAGTTCACCTAAATACCTAAATAAATGCTCGTGATACTTATGATATAGAAGCAATTTTCCTCTTTCCCTGATGCTTTTCTAAGAAAACTGCATTCTAATATCTTCAACCATTCAAAAATGGCAAGAGGTTAAAAGTTCGTGCCTCATCGTATGGTCCATTTTAAATGAAACCTTTCACAAATACTCTACGTTGTAAATGTGTTGTTTATGAATGCAGTATGTTTTAGTAACAAATGAATTGTCGAGAATTATCGAGAATTCTGATTGGTTTTTGTATTCGAATGTAAGAGACATTAACAGTATTTTCTTATTAATCACATTACATTACAATATGAAATCTGAGCGATACAGCACACTGTTATGTTTTCGTAGTTTCAAGAATGGTATTTTCCGTAGACTAGAAAATACCATTATTTCAAACGAACTATTTACAAATACAGCGCAAAAGCATATTTCGAGGAAGAGAAAAATATGCATTTAAATTCGAATGAATGCATTGACTACCATGAATATTGAACTACGTTATTTCCTAGTGATAGTTATCCTGTGATGTTTGTAACGTAGTCATGCTAGACATACAGAGATACAATGGTAGGCAAAACCAATTTATCACAGGCACGGCCTGTTGTACCGAATGGCCGAGTTGCCGACCTTTGTGCCCGTTTCACAATCGCAGTGCCCTCTGAGGGGTCCGTATAGAGCTGTGTAGTCTTGCGTGTATACACGTGCGCTCAATTTGGAAGGTTCCCACACTCAATTTACAAACCTCCAGCGTCGACAGCATTCACATACCGCTATTGACAGTTGCTTTATAAGGAGGAAATAGTAAACGTTGCTTTTAGTATGAAAGTTGATTAACTAATACGAAATAAAATAAAATATGCACAATTGAGGAAATAGTAAATGTTGCTTTTAGTATGGAAGTTGATTAACTAATACGAAATAAAATAAAATATGCACAATTGATTGGATAAATATTATAAAGAATTGTCTCTAATTGATTCCTTGATGATAATTTTATGGAACATATATAATGACTTGAATGAGGAATTCTACCAGTATCTTCAACAAGAACACGTTTTGCTAACGAACATTTCGTCGTCATGTTCGACCTCTCCAGAGCTTCATTTGAAAGCAGAGAAACATTTAAAAGTCATACCTCACTGATAATGAAGTCTATACGAAACGTTATAAGCTTTAGAAATAAAGCTTATATTTATTGAAGATATTATCCGATTTGCGGATCCACCAGGTCATTGTATACTGCGTAATAATATTGGTTTACATCTTTATACAAGGCCATTCTGCTCTCGGCTGAATTCGACACAGCTATGTGGCCAATGTCGAAGATTCTGAAACCGTCGGGAAGGGTTGCGTTCGTGACACAACTCACACCGCCGTCGTGAACTCAATTCAAACCTCATTTAAAACCCTTCCTTATAGCCAAACAGCATAACTCGTGCCGCTATTTGGCGTTTTGCCATATTTTTGTAGATGCGCTGTCACCTTGTCACCGCAGCTCTGTGAAAATCACAGTAAGTCAGGCAGGCCAAACTGCGCTTGCTCGAGCTACTTGCCCGCCTGGAAAACTCGACGCTCCTGCGAGCACGGGCAACTTCCCCTGAAACCCCTCTATTTACCCTCCAAATCCAGAAAGGGGTGTACACGAGCAAGTTGAGGCGATGCGAGGCGCGGAATTGGCTTCACACGAAAATATGTTTGCCAGATTTGTTCTATCAAACAATCGAGTTTTCAATTATGCGTACATTCTTTACTATTTATTATCATTTTGCTTCCCTTTTAAATTCTGACTTATGTTAATATTTTTGCCAAAAGGCAAGAACATATTGAAAGGGCGTATTCTTTTCTTGCTTTCGTTTTCTGTTGTGTTATTAAATAATTCAAGTATTTGTTGCATGTAGCATTAATTTGAAATAAATCAACAATCCTCTATAAGTTAATAGTTCTCGCTTACGGAAGGATAGTGCTTTTAACAGACAAGAATATGTGTTAAATGTTCTATCCTGAATATGAAAGTGTACGTTAATTCTTTTTTAAATCACTCTTAAGTAAACAGCATTACAAACTCAAGGTACTTTCGATTCAAAATGTTTAATTTTACTCTCAGTTTAGAATTTGAAATCTGACTGATGTATTATATTATTTTAATGGATCATTACCTTGCTTTAAACAGAAAATAGAAATTAACGTTGCTGAACTTGTGACAATAACTGTCAATTTTCTCTCAAAAACTGTCGCTTATCCAGTGATGTCACATATTCAGTGGGTCACATATCCAGTAACGTATCGTTATTCCTAAGCAATATATTCAACCCTACTTCTCGCGCCAATTTCTCTGAACGCAGGTCCCGAAAGCTTTTTATTTATTTATTTATTTATTTATTTATTTATTTATTTATTTATTTATTTATTTATTTATTTATTTATTTATTTATTTATTTATTTATTTATTTATTTAATTT
>BLKR01007065.1:0-44559 GCA_011170035.1 Teleogryllus occipitalis | reverse complement strand
AACGCTAACGCTTAAAACATTAAACATTAACATCATTTTCTCAAAAATTGATACCCACCGATTCATTCAAATGAACTTGAGGTCCTCGGAATTTGAAACAGACATTTTTATTTTTGTGGAACTTTACATGCAGCTTCAACATATTCAAAATTTTCTCAAAAATCGCTCCTAATTTTTTATTAAACTTTGCCCTCCGATAGTAAAAAACACTCTTAACTTATTTGCTCATGTCTAATTTTTATTGAAATCCTCTATTTTGTATGCAATTTTGTTTTGTTGTAATCCCCCTGTTGTAATGTGTGTTGTAAGCTTCCATGATTTGAAAATTGCAAAATATCAAAATATAAAAGTTCAAAATTCATTTCGTCGTCCATTTAAAACTACAAAATTGAAATTAGAGATTTTTCCTTGATAATATCTGTTGTAAAAGTATTTATATTATTATATATTATGTAAGGCATAGATTTACGTTCTAATACATTTTATTAGTAGTTAACATATAGATGATGTTCAAACATATTTCTGACAATCACCTTTTTAAATTGTTTTCATAGAACTATCGCCCATGACTTTTTGGAGGGTTCCTCTAACATCCTTCGTCAGGCAAATTCACATTTTGAGCTTTAAAGAGAGGGAATTTTTGCGGGGCGGGGGCGGGGCGTGGGCGAGGCGTGGGCGGGGCGTGGGCGGGGCGTGGGCGGGGCGTGGGCGGGGCGTGGGCGGGGCGTGGGCGGGGCGTGGGCGGGGCGTGGGCGGGGCGTGGGCGGGGCGTGGGCGGGGCGTGGGCGGGGCGTGGGCGGGGCGTGGGCGGGGCGTGGGCGGGGCGTGGGCGGTGCGTGGATGGGGCGTGGGCGATGCGTGGGCGGGGAGTGGGCGGGGAGTGGGCGGGGCGTGGGCGGGGCGGGGACGAGACGGAGCGGGGAGGGGCGTGGGCGGGTGGGGGCGGTTGCGGAGCGGGAACACGCCCTGCTAGCGCGAGGCCGAGGGGCGGAGCGGCGCTTGTCATGCATCTTGTTTTATTTCGCACTTTTGTCAGGAAAATGAGTCCCCCTCCCCCCTCCAGCGCCCGCCGCATTCCTGCACTTTCAAATAAAACATCCATTCGTCACTAACAAGGCATTGATTTACAGTTTCTGCTAATGACCCTTCTGGTATTTCACCCTTCGGAATGCCCCGCCCACTTTTCCATTCTCACCAGTTCATCGCAACAAAACAGGTTTCATGCATGAATTTATGAATGTTTCAATTGACAAATAACGGAGTCGCTACAGGAAAAATATATTCCTCTCAAAATCGAATGTTTTATGGGCGGGCTTGCTTTGTAATAACTCTTCCGTGAGGAGCGCTGGGAGCGCAGATGACCAGCCCCAGTGTATTATTAAGTATTTAGCCAGGAAGTCATTATCTACGTATGAAATACGGAAATGCTCCGCAATCGCAACGCATGCTATTCATAGCTCTCAGAGGACGGGCGTTTAATGCCGGGAAAATGCGATCTACGACGAATGAATTAGAGTAAAGGAAAAAGCGACAGAACGGCTAACTCACCCTAATGCAATGCCAACTGAACGTATGGTTTTGTTTGCAGCCAAACGTGGCATTTCTAGTGATTCTTTAGGTATGTCACTTTAATAGCTTGCGACATAGAAAATATCTTGTATATTCAGGCGAGACATTTCAGTTAGAAGTAATCATCTATAATGTTCAAAAGATTCTGCTTGTTGTGAGTCGAAGTGATGATGACATTTCTAAGTATTAACGATTATTTCTAAGTATTACTATTTTCGTTACTAAAAAAAGCAAAATGTGTAAAATAACAAAATTGCAGTGCAAATTTTGTCAAATCTATTGCGTGGGACCCAGCTATCCCTTGCAATCTTCGCTTCTCAGACCAAAATCTGTTTATATCCCCACAGCGACCACTTCTCTTCAACTCGTTTTAGAGCGGTGGCTCAATGCATCAACTGATGTCACTTCAGCGCCTCTGACTGAAAGGTCCTAGGTTCCAGTCCAGACGTCGGCAGGATTTTCGACACTAGCTTGTGAGCTAGGCGAATGCCGGGGCAGTACCCTACCAAACGGTCCACGGACCGCGTGGGATCTTTCCTTCCTCTTCCTTGTTCTATCCTCTCCCCTTACACACACACTTACACTAACATATACTATACTAACGGAAAACACATGCACTACACTTACGGAAATAATGACCTTTGCTGTGGACGTGCCCGAAATCACTAATCAATGAACCAACCTTCAACTCGTTTTTCTTTGTTCCGTCCAACATTCACTTCCTATCCCCGCTGTCGAAACTAATTTTGACCTTCAGCTAATTGTAGTAGAATTGCACTACCGGAATTATTCAAAACGTCTTTATTAGAAAATATTTTTGACTTTTATAATAAGCTTATTCATATTCCAAGATTTCCTTCTTGTTTTAGTGATGTTTAGATAAAAACTGAAAGAGCACGCCCTTAAATTCTGCTTTAATGCTCGCGGAAATGGTGTACGAGTTGACTTTACGTTTCCTCGTATTAGAATTATTTCCATAACACTACCTGAATTTACGGCCGTAAAATTCTGTTTATAGTGACAGTAGAGACAATATAAAGTGATTTTTATATAAATATGTACTGTATATTTTCGCTGAACACATTACCATATAATTGCTGACTCACTTGCACCTCGCCCAGGACCACCTCGCTGGTGATGCAAATCAGATGCAGTGGTAAGGGACCTACTTGTGCATCAGACGCTCGTTTCTCAATCATTGATTGCCAACGTCAACTCCAACGTCTCAACCAGAAGTCATGCAAGTCACAGAATTTGATACCAATGTTAATTTGAATCTACGGTGGTTCTCTTGGGAGTGTCATGAGGTGTAAGCTTTATAGAAATAATTAGACGCCGTATTACCATATCGTATTTTAAATAAGAAGGTTTGCTCAAGTAATCTAGTTTTAAATGATATTTTCAAGAGGAATTGAGTGGTGCATTTGGCGAAGCAATAACGTTGAAATTCTTAAAGCGTGTTGACACATCGTATACTTGGAACACTTCTGGCCCTACTTACTCTTGGAAATATCTATGTGGTATTTCCTATTCTCTTTTCACCATTTCCGCAACACCAGGCAGTACTCGCTTCGTACTTCGGGTCTCAGTCCTCCGCTACAACTCCTCCTCCTCTTCATATTGTGGCGTCATACGGATGTAATCAGTACACAGACGAGAGTGGGTTGTAATAACAGCAGGTTTATTTACAATTAAGACCGTAGTCACAAATAACCAATGCACTGTATACAATTAAGTAACTAAATAGACCCCACTGCTAGGAGAGATATTTACAACGGCTACCAAACCGAACATACTACCTAATGTTTCGCCGTGCGTAGTACCGCCTGCCCTGAGACCGACTACATGTCTCACTAGTCACGACAATAACTGCCGGCTGCTTCCAGCGCGCACGCACGCACCTCTCACGGACGACCAACGCTGCCGAGGCCGCTGTCTCAAAGAAGGAAGAGCTATTGTTCCACAGCCCTTAAATAGCCCTCGCGACGCTGCCCGCCGCCTCCATTGTCTCCGTCCTACGCCCGCACACCCCGTCGGAAAAAAACCCGTGCGTCATAGCTTCTGCCATTGTCTAGCATCCGGTGCGCTCCATGCCGTGTGCCCACGCCGGTTTTAGCACCACGGCGCTACAATATAACTTGCGCCTCTCCTTGACTAGCCATTGCCTATTGCTGTCGCTTTTCGCCTAGTATTTCATGTATCACTCAGACACCATACGCTGATGAGCTAACTCCCAACCTGCATGCCATTCAAACCGTTCGTCCTATTTTCACATTCAGCATCGGGAACCGTATCCACAACGCGCCATTATCTCCCACCTTCCCCGCCCACACATTTACGTCATTCAGTTTCTTACCGACACCAAAGGGATAGGAATGGGTGGAAACAAGCTAGCAGAACGCGCCCTTTTGATTGCCCCGCGGCTGCTATCCCGCGTGCGCGTGCCCTACAAAGGGAGTGCGCGGGGCCCGTGCTGTCGGACCTGGCCCTTTGAGCGCCCTTGGCCTGCGCGCGTCGCTCAGCGTCAATGGGGGCGGCGGCTGAAGCGCGGGGGCTCGACGCCGCGACCCATCGCCTCATTCATCAGCGCGCTCGGCGCGGAGGGGCCTGGACGAGTGGGGCGAGGAGAGGGAATGGGCGACGAGGGTAGAGGAGAGGCGCCAGGGCGGGGCGGGAAAGGTTGGGATGAGGCAGAGCGGGGGGAGGGGAGGCGCGGAAGGCGTGAAGGGAAGGGCGGCGCGAGGCGGTGCAGAACGGGTGGGAGGGGGAAAGCGAGGTCGGGCCGAACGTTCGTCACGGGCAGGGCGGGGAGGGACGCGCCATGAAAGGGCGGGGCACGAGGGTGGAGAAGGCCGAAGCGGGAAGGGGTGGACCGGACGGGATTGGGATGTGGAGGCAATGGGCAAGGTGGTTGGGGTGGAGGGCGGACAGACGGGATTGGGATGAGGCAGAAGGGGAGGCGGGATTCGGAAGCGGGGGAGGAGGGGAGGCGCCGGGCGGTGTAGGTGGGGTTGAGGGGGAAGCGAGGGGTCTGGCCGAACGGTTCGGCACGGGCAGGGCGAGGATGGGCGTTGGCGAAATGGAGAGGCCGGGCACGAGAATGGGGAAGGTTGGAGCGGGAAGGGGTGGACCGGACGAGATTGAGATGTGGACGGGCGGGAGAAAAAAGGAAGGCGAGAAGGAGAGGCGTGGCAAGGGGTAAGGTGGTTGGGGTGGGGGTCGGACAGACGGGATTGGGATTGGGACGGGATTGGGATGAGGCAGAGCGGGGGAGGAGGGGAGGCACGGAAGGCGTGAAGGTGAGGGGCGGTGTAGGTGGGTTGGAGGGGGAAGCAAGTGGCGGACCGAGCTGTTCGGCACGGACAGGGTGGGGAGGGACGTGGCGCCATGAATGGCGGGGCACGAGGGTGGGGAATGCCGAAGCGGGAAGGGGTGGACCGGACGGGATTGGGATATGGAGGCAAGGGGCAAGGTGGTTGGGGTGGAGGACGGACGGGATTGTGATGAGGCAGAGCAGGGGAGGAGGGGTGGCGCGGTGTGGTGGCAGGTGGGGTGGAGAGGGAAGCGAGGGGGCGAGCCAAGCGGTTCGGCACGGGAAGGGTGGAGAGGGGCGTGGCGCCATGAAAGGCGGGGCACGAGGGTGGGGCGCGGGTAGAGCGTGGCGGGAGGGGAGAGAACCGGAAAAGTTAGGTACAGGCGTTACTGTCGACGCACTCGGTGAATGCCAGTGAAGGGGGACGGAATCGTCCTCTGGAAACCGAAAATATATGTTGGAACGGTTGCTGCTCCAAAGATGACAATCTGATAGTAAGGGCGAAGAAAAGTTGTTGGAGAGGGCGTAAAAGAAGAGGAAATGAAGAAACAAAGAAAGAAAGAAAGTAAAAAGCAAAAAACACACAAAGTGTAGAGAGGTCCTCCAGAATGACAGACTTTCTGACTGACCACTTCAGTGCAAGAACTTTGGGTTGAATCCCACTCTGGGCGTGGATTCAACATTTGTTATTCCAGTGTTTGTCTTGGAGGACCTTGATTTTTTTCTGTTCCTTGAAAAATACACCTTGAATTCATTACTATATCAAAAACGTGTACTTTATGGCTCAAGATACATTTCAAAGGAAGTGTAGAATTCGATCAATTGCTCATGAAAGAACCGAAGGAGGACGATGTGCAAAATTGAGAATGGAAGAACACCAGGTTGAGGCAGCAATAGCAGTTCGAAAATATAATACTTATTTTAAAATCCCAGATTTCCGTAAAAGATGCTAGAAAACAAATTCTTATAAAAACTGTACATTCTTATACAAAATTATAATACTGTATTTATTCTTATCACAGATGGTGTGAGACTGTGAAATCTGATTATTTCAAAGGAAGCAAAAAAATGTTTTCAAATTGTAATATGCCAGAGAATATGAAATATAGTCTTGATGATTCAAAACAATGTTGATGCTATCATACAATTATTGAATGTTTGAAAAATAGTCCAGTTCGTAAAGTAATACGGACGTTTTAAATGAACCTGAGAAAAATCTGAAAAACAATTACATTATTTTGCTTTTAACAGTTTAAAAAAATTCAAGACCTGTAAATCCAAAAATGTGCGTATCGCAGTGCGGAAAGTGAAATTTGAAACGGGGTGAAAATATGTAGGTGCGCGTCTGGTAAGTATCTTTCTGGAAAAGTTTCATTAGGCGGGGAGTAAGTTTTTCAGGAGGGGCGTGTAAAATAATTAGCATAGGGGACACAGGGAAATTGGTTTGTTCGATGAGGAGAGCTTCAGATTTCGGCTTGGATTGAAAAATTTGAAAAATTTCTAAAGCTCTACAGGTTCCTGAAATATCGACATCACGCACGACCTGGCGGTAAGGCGGGTAGTATCGGTTTCAGGTAAGGCCGCACATGAATAGGACGGTGACAAGGGCAGAGAGTTTGGACAGTTCGTCGTTAAGGCAGATCAGAGCAGAACAAGACACAGGAGATCAAGGAAGATCACAAAAAGGTAGAGGAGAGCAAAGCACAGGAGAGAGCAAGGCAGAACAGTGCTCGAGTTTTGGATATCTTGACAAAGTTATTAGGTCTGAACATAAGTATAAATCATGGCATTTGCGTTGTCCATTAGATTTTATGCTGTCGAAGATCATTATTAGTACTATTCAGAATACTTTAAGAGAAATTTATGGACTAATATTACAAAAAAATATGAAAAAGTGATGCTTAGCATGAATTTAATGCAGTTGCCAATTTGCATGCCATTAGATTTATTAAAACAAGAATTACTCTTTTGCAGAAATTAAGAAGAAATTCTTTCCAAAAACTGTGGGAACTCAAAAGAACTTTATAAACAGCAATAAGTCCTGTTATCTGTATAGTGGTAACTAAATTCTTATTCTGCTGGAAAGAAAAATCAAGTTATGCTCAAGAAATGTCCGTTTGTTAGGGCTCAGTGTATCGATTGCGCAGAATTATAATAGATTAAGTGTGTTTTAAAGGTACAGGTGGCTTTTGTGATGGGACTGGAATCATCAGTGGACAAAAAATGTTGGCTCTTTTTTGAGGGATTATGTTGTAAAATATCGATATTGAATTTACACAGAATATTATCAACTTATAGTTTTGTTTTGTAAGTGAATTTTCTTTGTTTGGAACAGCTATACAGGTAATCAAATGGAAAGTTTTTATGTAGTACATAGTGGATAAAATCAAGCGGGTATAAGTTTGCATCCCGTAATTTGTTGTCTCTTTCACTTTTTAGGTCACATTACGTAGAACGCAATGCGGGAGGTAGATAAGTGGGAATTCAGAAACATTAACATGACTTCACTGATTGGAAATCACAAGTGTACTCGTAAACAAAAAAAACCTTTACTATATCTTAAACGTAACAATATGTTGTTACTATGACAGACTTGACAATTTTTGACGCAACAAATTCATCCTGGATGCACCCTGCCATTTAAAATGCGATGTGCTAGAAAGAAAGTGCTGCTTCGGAAGCTATTTCATGTCCGGAAGCTATTTCATGTCATTTTATATTAAGAAAATATCCTAAATGTCCATGTAATTAAGTTCACTCTTTTAAATTACTTTATTTAGTGTTTTTTAAATAACATTGTCCATTCTCCATACTAACTTCAATATTTTATTTCTTAGTTTAAGATACAACTGTGTTGTTTTTTGTACGTGAATGGTGGGTATTCATTTAAAAGGAAGTGCACTTAGTATTACTCGCTTTGTTTATTGCTAACTATAATATGAATAATATATACTAAAAAACCTAATGTTGGAAATATATTAAATTAATATTCAAATATTGTAATAAGAACATTTTTTGCAAAAGATAGGTTATTATTAAAACATTTAATGTGGGGATTACATTTGTGAATAATTTTGTGTTTGACGCGTGTAAATGGCAATTTTTGATGAGTTTATCAACTCAAAGAAAGAAATCGTGGTAAAACTGAAGTGGTCCAAGTAAACGAAATAAACACCACCGCACCCTAGAGAGCAACTGCAACGCGGGTCTGCCGCAACAGAGCTAATGTGAGGGAATTAAATTGCTGCATTGCGCCACAGTAATAATTTTTGTAGTGAAGTTCATGTTAAAATGCGATACGTACAACGCAAGTGGGAACAATTCATCCCAGAACAGAGACAGCTTGCTATACTGGGAGGAAACATCGGATGGTAATGTACGAGACAGTGATAAAACTATCGCCCTATTGTGGGAGTATCGTTGACCTGATCTGATATGCGACAATTAAACAAACCCATCCCATTGTAGTAGACATTGACTCCATTACGAAAGCGAGATACCAGAAACGTACTCAAATAGGCAGTAATAAAAATTATTTATTAGCTTAATGTATGCATAATTGCGTATTATATGCTGTTTGTGTATTAGTTCTTTTTTGTGTGCCTACGGATTGTAATCACGGTAGGAATGAATATTAATGAGATCTGAGTTTGGTTAGGGTGTACTCCGATGTATTTGTGCTGTGGGAATATTAATTTCTAAACAAGGGGAACACTTTTTTTAAAAAAAAGTCATCTATTTAGCTATTTTACGGGTGGGGTCAGATACTGTATAATGATTCTACGTGACTTAATAGCGTGTAAATATATAAGAAATTTTCAAGTAGGTAAATGGCATTTAAAAAAACGAGAATATCATCATTACCGTATAGTCGTTACTTATGCTCACTGTGAAAAAACAATTGTGTACGGTACGTGGGTTAATCTCAATGTTTTTGATGAAGTCGAATCAAAAGATAACTTAGCTTTTTTGTCTAATCATGTGCAGTTTCCTGTCAATTAGTTGTTTTTATTTCCTTCACAACAGAAGAGTTAATAGTGATGCAAGAGAGTGGTTAAGGATTAATCACAGAGGATAAATAGAGTGAATACTGAAGCTATATTTTGAAGAAAAAACTGAGGAGTAAGCCTCCCCCAAGAGGTGTTGCAAAGCGGCTTCCAATACCTCTCGGGTTGTGCAGAACTTCCTCGGAGATGGAAGACAATTACGTAATCTCACTTTCACCTCATTTGCCTAAATTATTGACAACAGCGTAAAGGAAGCCGTCTGTGGCCGTTACCCTGATCTCTTAATTTCGTTGCGTTTTAAACCTACAGAAAACCCGTGATGGGACAGGTAGAATCGACAGATGAGGTGAGATTTCCGTCGACAATTGTGGCGGTGACCCACGGAGATGAGCCACAAGCATGGGAAACTTTCTACATCATTTCCTGCAATGAATGATGCTGTGGCTTGTCCAATGTTGTCGAGCTATGGTAGAAGAGTTGTCACTAGTATTAGAAAAGAGATTCTAAAAATGCAGATGCTCCGAAATGCATTTGTGGATTATAGGATCTTCTCGTAATTCCGTTTGGACTTGGAAACTTTTCGAAATTTGGAAGATAAGTCCATTAAAATCCATAGATGGAAGAATAACATAAAATTTATATAATTATGAGCGAGAGGTGAGATGTATGGATCATCAAGACGAAGGAAAACTCTGAAAACTCTACGACTGAGATTCTCAATCTTTATTAAAAGTTATCGCTACGTTTCTCAATCTTTATTAAAAGTTATTAACAAAAGACAATACATCCAGTTTAGTTTCGTGAGCGACTATTTTGACTCTAATTTCTTCCAAACCAAACTGGTTTGTCGTGAGTGAGTAGCATGTCACGTTCATATTCCTTTCAAAATCTTTAGATAGCTTGCGCTAGGGCAATTACTCTGTTGTTATTTTTATCCCACCAACCAATGGAAGCTCTTGGCTGTGAAGTTAGGTGAAGAAATAGTAAGGAAATATAAATTTACACTTGTTTATCTTAATAATTCAAGTCGCTTATTGAGTGTACACCAAATAGTTCCTTGGATACTTCAAGCCTGCAGACTACTCTGTAAGGTCTTCATATATTTTTCTTATTAACTTCAAAAGAAGTTTCTTCTTAATTACAATATTCTCCAAAGATGAAATTTTCTTGCTTGAAATTGTATTTTGAAGTTGGTTTTATGCGTTTCAGACAAGAAAAGTTTCAATCCACCGATGATACAATAGAGAAGAACAGAATGAGGAAAAAAAATTTAAAGTGCCCATGAAAATGTGTGTTCCTCATCCATTCGTTATAAATCCGTCTTCATTTTTCATCGGTTTAGAAAATAGAATTTGTTTGAATGGAATATGTTTTGACAAAACAGGTCGAAAGAAAATTTGCCTATTTTCTGGTACTATCACATTTTCAATAATTTTTGTGCTATGAACATGGAAACCAAATTAACTTGTTTAATAATATCAAAATCTCCCATTAATTTCCATTTAAATGAGGACTAAGATTTCATAATATAATGTGGGATAAATATGAACCTCAACATTCAATCTCTGTCAGGGAGCTGAACTCTAGTATGAGGGGTAAATCATTTATTTTGCTGGCCTTTTCAAAGATGATAGAAAATACTGTTGGTTCATTTTGTTTTATAGTATACCTCAGCCTTTCTTACTATTGATATACAGCAGTTTATATCCAATGATCTCTTTTCAAAACATCAGACATGATATTTGCCAAAGAAAATGTTTTGAACCACTCCTACTTACAAAACTAGTAAGTCAAAAGTACGTATAATGTGATGAAGCCCCTGGTAAGCCGAATGGTTTGACTATGAGACTGTTAAGAGCGAACTATGGTTTAAAAAATATCTTTCAGCTCTTACCAGTCGTCTACGATTGCACTTAATAATTCGGAGTTGAAGCTCCTACGGCCAAGTGTTGCAATTGGAAAGTGTGGTCCAACGCAGAGGTAATTGCATAGGTTCTCTTTGGTGTTGAATGTACCAAGAATTAAATTACAATAATGGATGAAAAATATACAATGAATAGTCTACAACTAAGTTCAAACACCAAATTTAGGCAGTGTTTCAAAGAGTGTACAAATAATGCAAGAGGAGATTTATCCTTATTATTTTCCGAGACCGTTTAAGTGGCTGGATATTAAACCAACCTGCTAGTTTTGGTAATTTCCGAATGTCACTAGGAGTTTGTATAATAACACAAAGAAGTATGTAATCTATCAGCATTTATATCATGGAAACCAAACAATTGCTGCACTACAACTTCATCAGAATTAACGAACTTCACTAGAACAGAACACTGAGACATCTGTTTACAATCTGTCGTATCTCAAAGCTGAGTAAATATAATTGAGACATTGCCAATTCTATTTGCACAAAATCATTTATATAGTTTGAAATGCATTCGATTAATTCATAACGAATAAGTTTTTATTCGTCGATAAATACATTTTTTATTTTAGAGTATGTGTTGAATTTCTTCAGGACTTCTCGATGCGCGGAACGTCAACATTCCTTAAAATGTTCACGATTTATTTTATTCAGTCTATTTTTTCTACATGACCGTGAAATGCTAACTCTTGCGTATTTAAGTAGAGTACTATATAAAAATATAATTGTATTAAAAGCCTATTTCAACATACATTTTCATTTATCTGCAAAATATCTTTCCCTTCAGGACATCTGAATTTGTATTTAGGTTTCTTTAAATAGTTTTCAAATTATCATGGCAATGAATATGCTCTGCTAAATCTGAATATATATGCAACGATCGAGTTATATCCGACAGAACCGCAAATCTTTCTTTGTTCCAAACGTTGCTTTTATTGCTAAAAGTCAAGCACACCCAACCCAATTTCTATAGAGTTGGAGACAAACACAACCACGGGAATTCCTGAAACTGAGTATAACTGTTTCAAACTAAGGTTGTAGTTATTTCCTGAATATTTAACTAATGTTTTGTTTGAGTGATTCAGTAGGGCGCGTACAACTTAAAACTTACTTACCTTAGTCTTTAAAACGTAAAAATGACATTTCTAAAAACAAATACACACTATATCATACCAAGTATTCATATTTGAAACGCAAAGCTCGATTCGTACGAATTTCGTACTGAAAGAAGAATCGTATTTTTTGGCCTCTACTTCACCTGCACGTGGCATGCAGTTCACGCTGTTACGCCACAGTAGCAACCGTCCAAGCAAACCACACCCTGCAAGTAGAGGTGCTTGAAAAGGCAGAGTTAACATATCATACTAAAAAATTAGAAAACTCTATCCCTTATTAAATTATCAATCTTCACTTATCATTGAATGCGGTAAAATAATCTATAAATCAGTAATTATATCCTCAATAACCTACGCTAGCCCCTTTTGGATAAAAGCAGCCCATAGTCACATTATCAAAAAACTTTTAAGATATACTAGCAGAATCCCCAGCTACAGCAACTTCCTATCTAGGTAAGAACTATAGACAACAAAAGAGAATCTCCTCACGCTACCCTAAGGACATTTTCAAGTCTCCTTAAATATCAGAAAATATAATATTTTTCTCTCTCTCTCTCTCTCTCTCTCTCTCTCTCTCTCTCTCTCTCTCTCACTCTCTCTATCTCTCTCTATCTCTATCTCTATCTCTATCTCTATCTCTCTCTCTCTCTCTCTCTCTCTATTTTTTCTCTTTCTCACACACGCACACACAAACTTGCCAAACTCATTTTTCTTTTCATTACATTGACATGGTTTATCCTATAGTTACTGAAATCATGTATAAACGACTTGAAAAGCAGAGATGCCGAACAAGAAGTAATACGATTTAAAAAAAAGGCGGACTTGTTCACTTTAACGACCGGCGTGTTGGTGCCACACTCATACTGCACCTTCGTAAGTTTTAACTGCCCCCCTAGAGTTCAGCGTGAGCGCCATTCAACAATACTTACAGATCGGAAAAAATCAACACACTTGTAATGCAAAATAAAAAACGGAAATTTCAAATATCGTTTCTAAATAAATAATTAATGAACTCAAAAAAATGCATTCATCCCCTAACAACAAAATGGTAGCATGTTATTTCTTTCATTTCATTCAGATAATTACCTGATTTAAGAATTAGGTTCGGAATAAAAGCTGTGCATTATTTTGAATTCATTTAAATCATTCTAGATTTCTACAATGGTTAAATCATTCTGCAATATTAGGTAATCAAATCAACATTATCTGCAAAATAGTGTCTAAACATCAATACGAAAGGAAATTTAAAAATTATGATTTTTTAAGAAATGATACTTGAACTTAATTATAAAACTACGATAATACTAGTTTATGTGTGGACACCAAAATGTGAATCTTTCTAGATGAAGCTGGTACTAGAAAGTGTACAATTATTCACATTTCGACCTCCCTCTCAGAATTTTCGACACTATGTCGAATTAAGTCACTGTTTCAATGTGAATTCTAGCGGCCGTTACTCTGGTCAGTAGTTTTCTTAGGTTTCTCCGATCAAAACCAGGCGAATGCCGGAGCAATACCCTAAGAAACGGGCCACGAATCGCGCGCGATCTTTCCTTTCTCTGCCTTGTCCTACCTTCACCCCTTACACACACACACACACACACACACACACACTCACACACACACACACACTAACTTGCACTACGCTACCACACATGCCGGGAGACCCGTCGGGGATTTCGAGCTTGTCTCTGATGGGGTGGTGCTCCGCTGGTGGGAGATACCTGGTTATGAAAATTCCCACAAGCTGATGATGTTGATGCCGGATATCACCATCCAGCAGGGGAAGATCACTGCCACCTCCTGCGATAAGAAAACATGCAAAAACCTTACAAGACTAATCTCATCAGCAGTTGACGCTCTCGGAATCATTAATAAATCGATCAATCAATCGAACTCCTTCTGCCCCAACGCTGCGTCGAGTGATGAAACGCGGCTTTGATTAGAGCGCAAGTGAGTTTTGCGTTTTCACGGCTAAAGAAGAATAGATACCCTCTTCTCAATCTCAGGATTTTTAATTTCAGTGTAGGACTCAGCTCTTGAGTGATAGGGATGAACATTTTGCGTCTTTTTACATAAAACTCATGATTATTAACTTGCACGATTATATACACCATCAATACTCCCAAAAATACAAATAAATAACATATTTATATTGAAGTTATCTGCAAAATATTATTGGAAAAGAAAACAAAATTATCACTTATATTCAAACATGTTCCTTACTTTCAAAATGTTGTATTGTAAAGGTTTCGTCATAAGTAATTCATTTATTTATGGCTTCAATTGAGTTAGACACTCATTTAATTGAGTTTAGTCACATTCTAATAATAAACATTTTCCATCATGTTTACACTTGGCACTAGATTTATCAAACTAAAATAATCCAAAAGTTTCGATAGTGTTCACAGCCTTTCTAACTCGCTTGAATGTTACAAGTGTTTAAAACAAACACTTGTTTTTATTTATTCAAATAAAAGAACTTGTAGTAAAATAATTATTTCATAAGACACAAATGTACTAAATCGTTCTTATATACTCATAAATAACGATTACGATTTTTTTTAAATCAGCTCAAAATATGATAAGTTCTCTTTTTAGGAAAAATATTGTTTTTTAATTCAGTACCTTGCTATCAACAGAAAAAGTAGGGATCACTTTTATCTTTCTCTTCTTTTTGGCATGTTCTCTTGTAAACGTCAGCAGGCTCTTCTCTCTTGAAATATCAAACGGACTAGCTGCTGGCCTCAACAACCGCCAGTACAGCATTGGATGTTGTACCTCTTTCCTGTTGCCGGAAAGTGCCATCCGGAAGCAATGAACGGTCAACCGTGCAGCAGCCAGGGGCCTGGAGCCAAACATCCGTGTAGCAATGTTGAAGCTTGTACGTGCTGGAATTCGTGACGTTGAAATTTCTCCTCTCTCACTGTTCTGACATGGGCGTAATATATTTCGCGCAGACCTCTTTTGGTATCTTTCCCAACACCACGCAACGAGTACTCGTTAACGGTATTCTCTTTGAGTGTTGCAGAATCACAAGGCTAACGTGATTTAGTTTTTCACTAGTGATTGATGTTACATTGAATGAATTGATGTTGTTACTTTTCCGCATGAACTTTAGTTTTTTTCACGCAGCACAATACCATGATAAAATATCCTCGTCTTTTTAGAATTAGGTTTCCAACTAGAATAGTTTCTCATTTGTAGAAAGAGTTGGAGAATAAGCCGGACTTAGTAACAGTACTGTAGATGTTTGTTTTTTAGCAACTAATAATGTTGATCTACGGACAACTTAGAAAGATTTCCTCACACATAAAGCTTTTAATGGAGATATTAGGGCATTATAGGAAAATCATTTCCTGCTTATTTGAAAAATTTGAACGACTTCACATTTCTTACGCTTATTTTCACACGTTATATTTTTCATCTAATAGCTTGATTTCTTAAAACAATTCATTGCATCTTGGCTCCCACAACGAATTTGTTCCCTCTCCTCCGACATTTCCTCGAGCATTCCAATTTTTGTTGCATTCCTGTGTTCTATTCTATTACATTATATTTCTGAGCATGCTCTGAGTTTGTTTAATGTCTAAATCTTATTTTATTGCCTAAACTTTGAACTAGTGTAAGTTGTTGACATGTTCAAGCGTATTATGACTTTGAAACATGTGCCGAAATTTGACAGCACGAATAACGGCCAAAATAATATTTTTGGACACTACCTCTTTAACTGTGACAAACCGATTACAAAAACGTTCATCATAATTGTAATGGGGTGATCGATCCTCTTTTTAGGGACAATTTCTACTCCAAAATTATATTCTAATACAAACCCATACGAATGGAACGGTATGTTCCATAGAAACAGCTGCACCACATTCAGCTAGACTTTCGTATCAAAACAAATCGCGAACTGAAATGATAAATATCGAAGGCTGCTTATGACTTGTCTGCGTAGTTTTAGGTGTTACAATTCTTTGCTAAATGATTCACAAAATATGATATCGAAGATTGGAAACCATTAAAGAAGTCAAGATATTCAATTATTATTTGAGGTTTGAGAACAAGATTGTTACAATTTTTATTTCAACTTTACGTTGTCATGTGTCTTCAGTTACAATGTGTTTTTAAAACTTCACTTGGATGAATTTTTCAAACATGAATATTAATTTACTTTGGTGAACAGTACTTTTAATTCAAGTTTAGTCAATATGATTACTCCATCATTGCTGTGTTGGATGTTATTCTACAATCATCATTACATCAATGTAATTCTTGACGTATTTTGAACAATTAAGGGTTGATACAAAATCCTTTTTTTCATTTTATTTTATTTACAGTAGTATCAACTGTGAGGTTATTGGCGACTATTCTGTACGTGTACAATAAGAATTTTTCATAGCGTTCTTACATACTTCTTTACACTTCAAAATTTTTGTGCAATAAGTATATAGACATTATGGTTGACATTGCACCAAAGGTTAATAATATGTCACATATTATAATAATACACCCAATACATACACTTAAAAACAGCATTACAGTTTGTTAGAGTCATTAATTGATTTATAGAATTTTAATTTTATTTCTATAGTGCTTGAATGAAGTAAAGCATCAATATTAAAGTTCTGTAGCATTGAATCGCGAGATTGGTTGTATATGGAACGTTACTGAATAATGTGTATTATTATTTATATATGTTTTATATATATATATATATATATATATATATATATATATATATATATATATATATATATATATGTGTTTGTGTTTGTGTTTGTGTTTGTGTTTGTGTTTGTGTTTGTGTTTGTGTTTGTGTTTGTGTTTGTGTTTGTGTTTGTGCTTGTGTTTGTGTTTGTGTTTGTGTTTGTGTTTGTGTTTGTGTTTGTGTTTGTGTTTGTGTTTGTGTTTGTGTTTGTGTTTGTGTTTGTGTGTGTGTGTGTGTGTGTGTGTGAGAGAGAGAGAGAGAGAGAGAGAGAGAGAGAGAGAGAGTAATTCTCGTGTGTTCTGATTTAATTCTAGTGATTTTAACTATGTTCTGTGTATACCACATGGTAAAGAGAGAGTTTGTTGATGCATGCGAAAGAAAGAAACGTAAAATTCAATAATATGGGTTGCTGGCAATACGACTTCGTTTTTCTCTTTTTTTTCATAATAATTTCATCGTAGTTGTTCTAGACTTATTTCTGTTACATATGAAAATTATATAATTTACAAAAATGTGTGAAAAACTTAATTATTGTGCTACTCCAAAAAATATACATGTTCTTATAAGAATGTGCTTCAGAAATAAAAAAAGAAAGTAACGTTTTGTGCTACTTTAAGAAATATACATCTACTTATAAGATTGTGCTTTAGAAATATAAAATAATAATATTGTGGGTAATATAATTGACAGGAGTTGATAGGGAAAGGTAATATAATGGACATTGAACAATTGAAATGGAACCCAAATGCCAGTACAAGCGGCGCGCCCCTTTCCGATGGCTCCCGGTCCGCCACGTCGCCCTGGGCGCTGCGAAGGGAGGGAGCCCCAGCTGAAGGACGCGCGCGTGAATTGTCCCGAGCCGGAGTTGGCTCGCACTTCCAACGAACGCCCAAAGAAGGGGAATCCCGCGCCGGAGTTGCCAACTGCCGCCGCCCAACCGGCAGCGGCTCGGCGCCTTCCAATTCGCTCGACGGAAACAAACGCGCGTCGGCCGACGCGGGCGGACACCGCCCCGGGCTGCAACACCGTCGCTCTGCCGCTGCGCACCTACAAGCGGGGGTGGGGGAGGCGGTGGGGGGGGCGGGGCAGGAGGGCGGAGGCGGAGGCGGATGCGGAGGTGGATGCGGAGGCGGGGGCGGAGGCGGGAAGAGAGGCAGAAGCAGGGGCGGGGGGGCGGAGGCAGGGGCGGAAGGCAGGGAGCGGAGGCGGGGGCGGAGGCGGGGAGCGGAGGCAGGGGGCGGAGGCAGGGGCGGAGAGCGGAGGCGGAGAGGCGGGGGCGGAGGCGGGGAGGCGGAGAGGCGGGGGCGGGGGCGGGGGCGGAGGCGGAGGCCGGAGGCGGGGGCGGAGAGGCGGGGGCGGAGGCGGGGGCGGAGGCGGAGGCGGGAGGCGGGGGCGGGAGGCGAGGAGGTGGGGGCGGAGGTGAGAGCGGAGGCGAGTGCCCGGAGGTGGAGGTGGGGGCGGAGGCGGGAGCGGAGGCGGGGCCGGAGGCGAGGGCGGGGGGCGGATGCGTGGGCAGAGGCGGGGGCGGAGGCGGGGGCGAAGGGGGCGGAGGCAGGGGGCAGGGGCGGAAGGCGGGGGCGTGGGCGGAGGTGTGGGCGGAGGTGTGGGCGAGACGGGGGCGGAGGTGTGGGCGGAGGCGGGGGCGGGGCGGTGGCGGTGGCGGAGGCGGGGGCGGGCGCCGCGCATCTACCCCGCGGCGAATCGCCGAAGTTGGCGCCGGAGGAGGGAACGTAGTGTTGAGCAAATGTTGCGGACGCACAACGTTCAGTTGGCGAGCAATTGCTGCAGGAATTGTGTTCAGAATAGCACCAACTGCCAAATTCTATTACACGAATTTTTCTCTACGTAACTGCCAAACCTAGTAACAATCATAGTTGGATTAAAACACATTTCATGTTCTTTACACTAGATATTTTGGGCAAATACATATTTGCGACTTTCTCTTCATTACATTGTTTATTTTGTACTTGTTGGTCTATCGTCGGACTGTAAATCTGAGAAATACGAGGAAAAAAATGCGAGTTATTTTAGAAAATAATTCTTTAAATAGTAGTCTAAAATTGCGCATGTTTCACGCAAAATTACTCAAAAACGACTCATATTTTCAAAAAACTGAACATGCCTATTATTTCAAGATCGAATTCCGAAAACAGATTCCATTAAAAAAATATCTTCAATACTGTGGATCTAGGAAGACACCAAAAAAATTGAACTTTTGAAATTTTCAAAAATTCAGGAAGTGAACGAAAATGCGATACACGCTATTTCTTCGAGTGTATTTTGATCTTTGAGAGTAAAAATTTCATAGAGAAAATTTGAAAGCATTATTGACAAATGTGTTGAAACGTAGGTGAAGTATCTCCAAAACTCAAAATATTTGTATCAAATTCAGATCAAGTCGCGACATCAATCACATCGGTTGAGGAATATCAATTTTGGTGCAAATTCTACTTATGGTTTGGTCGTTAGCGTTTTATATTTTATTTATTTATTTAGTCAAAAACAGTCAAAAACTGTATGTGACGTATGGGGGAGAAAATCATCTGCGCACGCTTTCTTGAGTTTCAGAATCCCTTCCCAACAATTAAACTATTAATAGTTGAAAGAATAATTATAATAATAATAATAATAATAATAATAATAATAATAATAATAATAATAATAACAACAAATTTAAAAAAGCGAGAGATTAACATTTCAAAAACTAGATATTTTCGTTGCCAAGTTATAGAAAACTTATTTTTAACGGTAAAGAAACGAACAGACTTGATTTTTCTGTATTGTTAACAAAATAGAAACTCACCCTAAGCTCTACTACCACTACAAGGAAAAGGAAAGCTGAACAAAACGTGCGCATAGTGAAGCTACATTTACGTCCAGAAGCAAATCAAGGGGCCATCTCAGCATTTGCTTAATGCGTTGTTGACATATAGATGGATAGGCGGACAGAGATTTTGCCGTAATTCAATTCTTGGTATTAACGGCCCACGATAAATGAACCCTCATTACTACGCTGTGTTAAAGGGAGTAATTTACTACGTATAGGCTCACGATTTATCCAATTTTTTGTTATCCGGGGAGGGCAATTATAGTTTTTCTGTCGAAAAATGCTGTTTTCCCCCCGCAGCGTTACAATACTTTATCTACACTCTGTAAGAAATAGGCAAGAAGCTAAAAATTGGAGTCATTTTCTAGAAGAAAACATTTTTTATTGATTCCATTAACTTCAAGCAAAAACCACGCTTATTTTGTTAAACAAATGACTTAGCTTTATTTAAATATCTTCTTCCTATAAAAATATTTTAAGTAAAAATCTCTACAGTAGAGCGGGGATGTCGAAATCCACTTTGAAGGGAAGAAAATTTGTTGTTAATTTTTAAAAATATGTAAGTCTTTTACATATAATATTTTCCAGTTGTTTGCATAAAGGGTCAATTCATTTTAAATGGTCCTGCAGTGGTCGCTCGATCATCTCGAAAAAAAAAAAAATTTTATACATAAATTTCCTTATGTTTTTACTGTTCAAAAACATTTTTTATTTATTTTTATTTTATCTGGTTTACAGGTGTCAGCCATTTTTGTTTTACGCCCTTCGCTATTTTTCGCGTTTGTAGGCATTTTCTCTTTTCTAAATTATTCAGCCCTGGATTGTTCTAGCATTCTAGAATAAAAGGCATTGGATTGCGTATACTCTGGCCTACAAACTGAAATATTATTTAACTGCCTTTTTATTTAAATGTTTTTATTTGAGAAATAATTGCAACTAAATCTATGCAACGTGAATGAACCAAGTTGGGTTTTCAAAAAGTAAATTCCCAAAGAAAATTTCTCTCTGAAAAATTGGAATTTTAGATATTTTCCGAATTTTGACTCTGTTAGGGGACCAGATAAAAATCTGAAAATTGCACATTAACTTTATTTTCGAAACATTGTTATGATATTCTCTCAAAATATGTCTTTAAAATACAGATTTGATTAAGGATCATATCTCTTCTGAATTGTAGATTTAGGAAAACACCAAACATGTTTTCAACTTTCACAATTTTTGAAAATTAAGAGATTTCAACGAAAACAAGATCTACGTCGTTTTTTAAAGATTTTATAGTATCCAAGAACACATTTTAAACGAAAACGTATGAGGGTTTTTGCGAGCGCGAAAAAATTGAAAATGAGATTTAATTAAGTTGTTGAGGCTTAATTTCAAGTACTGTGATCTAACGTGAAATGTCAATTTTGAAGAAAAATTGACTGAAAAATGTACGCACGAGAGTCGATTACGGACGGATGGACGCTCTATCTGGCTTCATGCGTTTCTTTGCGTGTTTATAAGATAAATTTATTTAAACTGCAATTTGGTGTAAACCGGTGTCAGTTAATTACGTAAATAAGGTAACAGACGTCATGCAAATAATATAATATTGGTAATACTAATGCGAAAATGATAATAATAGCAATAACAGTAAAAATAATATAAAAATAGCTGGTTCCTAAAACATAAAAATTACACGAAAACGAAAAGAAACGTCTATTATCTAAAGCCGCACTGTGTTATACAATAAAGACCGCACTGCACTATCCTTCACTTCACTATAACACTAAAAGCATTTCCTTCATTATTTCTCTGCTCTACACTGCACGACACCTCACTTCACTGAATAACTTAATATTCTTAGTTACCTATCTCATAAACTTAAAAATAACCTAAATTAATTTCCTAAACAGTTGAACGCTTTGAGGAAAGGGTTCAAAGGTTTGTGCAGGCAATCTCATCCAATCTCTTATCGTTCGATTTGTGAAAAAGAATCTCCCGACATCCGTTCTGTGCGGTCTTATCTATAAATTCACTGCGCATTCTGTGCGTATTGCCTCGCATGTCCTCTGCATGAAGATGCGCGTGTCCACCATACACAAATAAGTTGTATTTTCCCTCGGGTACCCTCGATATTCCCCCGCACGCCTTCTCACGTGTACCATACATGTTATTTTTCTTGTTTCTCACTTGATTTTCGATTCCTGGCTAATTGGTCTCATGAGCAATTGCATATTCTTCCGCCTATTCTCCAAGTTTTTTCCCCACATTTTACTCCATATACTGCGCACCTCCACGTGTACCCCCGACCGGGAGAGGTGGCTCAGTGCATCAACTGATGTCACTGCAGTGCCTCTGACTAGGAGGTCCTAGGTTCGAGTCCTGATGGCGGCAGGATTTTCGACACTAACTTGTCAGCTAGGTGGAATTCAGCCGCGGTCTGGAGGAGAAATCTAGAGGCCGGCTGTTCTGGTCGGTAGTTTTCCGTGGTGTCCGATCAACACCAGGCAAATGCTGGGGCAGTACCCTACCAAACGGGCCACGGACCATGCGCGATCATTCCTTCCTCTTCCTTGTCCTATCCTCCCCCCTTACACACACACTTACACTAACATGCACTACACTAACATACGTGCCGAGATCTTAGCGAGGTGTGGGGCAGTGCCCAGCTGGTGGAATATACCTTGATTCGAGAAAATCCCGCTAGTCGACAGTAGGTCGGCGCCGGATCTCGCCATCCAGCGGGGGAGGATCACCGCCCCCTCCCGATGAAAAAACATGCATTAAACTTACGGGAATGACGACCTCGGTAGTTAACGTGCCCGGAATCGGTAACAACCAACCAACAGTATATCTCTGCACTGTATACTACATAATATCTAGTTTGAGAAAAGGTAAAAACAAATCTACAAGAAATGTACATTGTTAGGGTGTGGACGTAGTGATCTTGTGAATGGACACTTTCACCTGTCGATGAAAAAACATGCATTAAACTTACGGGAATGATGACCTCCGTAGTTAACTTGCCTGAAATCAGTAACAACCAACCAACCAACCGTATATCCATGTTCTCTATACTACATAATATCTAGTTTGGGAAAAGGTACAAACAACATTACTAGAAATGTACAGGTAGATTGTAGACGTAACGGTCTTGTGAATGGACGTTTCACTAGTCTCGACGGAGAGCAGCCAAAGCAGCAGCTGCAGCGTCGGCGCGCGCTGGTGGCGCTCCCAAGCGGTAGCAACTCCAGGCTCCCCGCAGCGCGCGCGCGCCTCCAGGAGGGCGACACAAGGACCGGATGAAGGGGGCGGGTTTTCATCCCGGTCTTCTCTTCGGCGCTTCCTCTGGCGCTCATACACTTGTCTACGCCCCACTACCTAGACTCCGGTTTTAATCCTCCATTCGCATGCAAATTCGTTTTATTGCTCGTCGGAGTTCATTAAGTAGTGCCTCGCCCCGGCCCAAACGCGGCGGCGGCGGCGACGACGACGACGGAGGCGCGTCTGAGACGAGGACGGCGGCTGAGGACGAGGGCGGGAGGACGGGTAGGGGGTGGGGCCCGAGGCTCCCAGGCGCCTGCCGCCTAACAAACGTGATTGCCATGTAATCAGTGTGATAATACCATTGATAGAGCGGCGCAAAAACGATACCGGATTAATGTGGGGGAGGATTTCCGGGGAATCGGCGCGGAGGCGGGGGCGGGGGTGGGGGAGGAGCCCTCGGGCAGTGATTCGGTGGCGGCGTCAGCCCTGCGCCGAAGGACAAAGGGACGCGGCGTCGCCCAGGAGAAATTGAGTGAGTGAGTGAAAGGGCCCGAGCGCGGGGACGTGCCACTTACGCGTAGTCGCCGGAGAATAAGGTGTTATGAATGAAGAGGTAGTCAAGACGACCCGTCTCACAACCATCTGCGAAATAACAGGATGAACATTATTTTTGCGTCTTTAATGTTGGATGTTTGGCTTTAAACAATTCAATTATTCAGTAGAGAGGTATTTAATGAAACCTAAAGACCAAGAACCGGGAGTGGTAGCTCAGTGCATCAATTGATGTCACTGCAGCGCCTCTGACCGGGGGGTCCTAGGTTTGAGTCTTCACGGCGGCAGGATTTTCGACACTAGATTTTCAGCTAGGTCGAATTCAGTCGCTGTCTGGAGGATTCTAGCGGCCGGCTGCTCTGATCGGTAGTTTTCCGTGGTTTCTCCGATCAACACCAGGCGAATGCCGGAGCAGTACCCTACCAAACGGGCCACGGACCGCGCGCGATCTGTCCTTCCTCTTCCTTGTCCTATCTCTGCCCTTACACACACTAACTTGAACTACACTACCACATATTCCGGGAACCGGTCGGAAGCTCTCGGTTGGGTGGTGCCCCGCTGGTGGGAGAGTCCAGGTTAGGGGGAAGCCCCACTAGCCGACGGTAGGTCGGCGCCGGATCTCGCCATCCAGCGGAGGAAGATCACCGCCATCTCCCGAGAAAAAACATGCACTACACTAACGGGACTAATGACCACAGAAGTTGACACGAAAAAATCAATCAATCAATAAAGATCAAGGTTTTGATCTAATGGGATGAGTTTAGGCATCTAACGATGTAAGATTTGAGTAAGTGTGGTAAGTAAAAGCGAGCTGAAACGACGAATGTAAATTTATATTTCAACTATTTGTTTGTTATCGTGCGTTCAAAAAATGAAAATTTTGGTAATTTAGATATTTATTTGTTGCGTTAAAAACAGTTAAAAACTGTATGTGACGTATGGGAGAGAGAATCATCTGCGCACACTTTTTTGAGTTTCAGAATCCCTTCCCAACACATTTAACTATTAACAGTTGGAAGACGAAAAAAGTTTTAAAACACTGTAATTAATAATAACAGTATATTTAATAATAATTCAGGGTTGGGGAGTTGTTCTTTCAATTTTCGTATGATTTCTTGTTTTATCTATTGCTTTCTGCCAACTTTAGGATAATGCCCAAGATTCATCTCTTATATTTATGCAACTTAGTAAGAGATAGAAAATTTTACTTATGTTATTATATTCAATACCCCTCAGTCATTCCAGATTTCCTTTGTTAATGATTTTAAGAATATTCGTTTGTCTTGAGCTGTTGAAAGGAAGGAAACTATGAGTGTATGCTTGTGAAATGCTACATTTGTAAAGATATTTATGTATTGTGTCGACTTTTAGTGCATAAGGTAGGATCGTATTCAATTTTTTCACTTTCAGTTAAAAACATTGGGCGTTGTGTTGCTTGTAGACTTGTTCACGGTTCTCGTCACTAGATTGTTTTGGTTGCAGGCATGAATTTCAGTCAGGGACATGAATTTAATTGTATGCACACTTATATCATGTTCTCTAGAACGCAGTAAGACACGTTACAATGTATTACTCTTATTAGAAGATTTGTTAAGAAACACAATTATTTAACCAATGCGGAGGGACAATTTCCTACAATGAAGAGAATAATTGCTGTAATTAGGGTGGTCAGTACAATAGAAAAGTGATTACAAGCATTCAACTGTCACTAAACCTTACAGTTCAATTTTTTCTTTTCAATCCTTTTGTTGTTGTTGTTGTTGTTGCATTCCCTAATTTATTACTAATCAATTAACGTGATTCATTTAAAATTAAGTGTCCATTTACTCTGAATATTAAAGATATCTGAAAGTTTTCATTTACTAAATATGTAAATTTGTTTGAACATGTAGGTTCTCCGTTACAACGTGTAAGTATACGCAATTTTATTGAAATATTAACCGAAATGTTTTAAGTACATCACATTATTCAATGAAATAACAAACCTTGACTTTTCACCCAATTCATCAATAACACTGGTTAACACACATTTTGGTGCCTCAGATGTTAAATTTTTTCCTGGGTATTTCGATGTCACTGATTCCAAAATAATGCATTAGTTTTGCTCTATCATCTCTAGTTTTGTAACTACAGAATTATCGTCACATATTCCTCTTCTACATTGCGTGTGCTAGAATTTGGGAGCATCAATGACATGTGGACATAAAATATTTACTTTACTGGTGTAAATTTGTTGTAAAATAAAATAAATTTGTTTTATAAATAAAATATATTAAGTAAATAACTGTGAATCACATAATTTCTTTTCACAATGTTTTAAAAAATTGCTAAATCAACTATTTATTCAACACTCAAAAAGTTTTTTTAAATAGATCTTTTAGAGTGAGAAATGGCCAAGCAGTCTTGCTGCATGTTCCGACAGTACTCTGCCATAATGTATGTATCCCGCTTCCTTGGTATCTTTCTTCCACTGGTGAACATCTTGGTGAAATATTTCATCTTACTCTTCACTTAGATCACCAAGTGCAGCAAAGCAATCAAGTGGCTATGTAGGTAATGGACCTTGATACTCATTGCAGTGAAGCAAATGGAAATTTTAAAACATTCTTTCTACTAATTGTGACAAGTTTTTTGCTTTATGCTTTCCTAGAATGATTTTTGCTTTATGGTTTCCTAGAAAGATTTTTACAACTAGAAGAAAAGAAGATCAGGCACTCGATTCAAATTCTCTCATGGATTCAAAGAAATTTGAATCATTTACGAGCTTTCTTATTTGAGAATAATCGTAAATCCCTGCTTTCAGTTTGTCTTTGGCGACTCCCGGAAATGTACGTAATATCCACTGGAAACGCGGACCATCCCATTTCCAACGACAGTACAAATTGCTTCAACAAGCCTAGCTCGATATGCAAAGGAGAGAGAATAATTTTCCCTTGAGCAAGTGAAGGTAAATTGATCTCATGGTTTTCCCTTACAACTCTATTTGTTATCAGAGACCAAGTTTTCCTCAACCAATGCTCACTTTTGGCTCTGCTGTGTCACAGAAATATAAAGCAGGGATAGTTTGTGTAGTCACTTTGACCGAGAAGAAAATTCACCATTTTCAGACCAACACAAATAACCTACTGATGTTCATAATACGTAATCTTTTTAAAACTAAAGAAATTGTCTTTATCATGCATAATAAGTGACTAATTGGAACATATATGTATTTGTTCCTGTTGTGTAAGGGTACACATTTCAAAATAGTTCTTGAAATGTCAGTGAAAAGTCACCATTCAACTGACTTTTTATGAAGATATTCTACATCGTTGCACAATGCTAGAGTTTCTTCTTTCGAAAAGAAAAGCAGCAAATCCTTTTCTGAACTTTTCAAACACTGATTTCTTGAAGCGAAACATATATAGAACTAATAAATAAGAAAATTGTAGGTTGCCTCGTAGGTATCTCCGAGAACCCCTTGGATGGAAATCAGCGTCCGTTAGATGTAACCACATTCACTTCAGGTGTAATTAATTAACTCAAAAACAAAAAGCAGCTTAGTGTAGCTCGTTGCTCTTTTGTTGATAGAAAGACAGGCTGGAAAGCTTTTCAAAAATGACACAATTTTTGGCAGGTATGGAGACATTGGATAAATTATTCTGATTAAGAAACGCGATATTTTACTTCTAAATACATGATCTTAACACTAAAAAGGCATCTGAAAAAAAAACCGTGCACATTTTATTAACTTGAATATAAAAAAATATTAATGAAAATGTATAATGAAATGAAAATAATGAATAATGAAAATTTTATAATGAAAGTGACAAAAATTGTTATTTTCACTGTAACTTCAAAACTAGAGCTGATGCAGCCAAGTAGTTAGCAATTTTGGAATCAGCGGTCCTGAAATACCTATAATGAGCTGTAAAATTTCAGGCACCAAACAAAAGATATTTTGCTGTCTAGTGTAATTACTGTCATTAAAATAAAACTTTAATATTTTAACATAATATAAAGACATAAAATTTGACAATACGACTCGTCATACACTAGAAACTAGTGGTGCCAAAGAATAGTAGAGACTTTCTCGTTTGGTTTCCTATTCTCTTTATTCTGAGCTAATACAGGTAGAAGTGACTCAGAATCAAGCTTATCAACTAATGTCACCTCAGTGCCTCAGACCTAGAGGTCCTAGGTTAGAGTCCCGACTGTGGCAGGATTTTCGATACTAGCAACATAGCTAGGTCAAGTTCAGTCGCTGTCTGGAGGAGAATTCTAGCGGCCGGGAACTCTGATCGGTAGCTTTCCGTGATTTCTGCGATTAACACCAGAGGAATGCTGGAGCAGTAACCCAACAAAAGGGCCACAGACCGCGCGCGATCTTTCCTTCCTCTTCCTTGTCCTATCCTCACCCCTTACTAACATTCACCCCTTACTAACATTCACCCCTTACTTACACACACACTCACATGCACTACACTACAACAAATGCCGGGAGACCTTTCAGTCTGGAGCTCAGTGGTTTGTGGGGAGCTTAGAGATGAAAATGCTCTGTTGGTGGGAGATACCTGGTTGGGGAAACCCGCTAGCGGCCGGTTGGTCGGTGCTGGATCTGGCTATCTAACAGAGGAAGATCACCGCCATTTTTCGATTAAAAAACGTGCACTACACTAACGGGACTAATGATTTCCGTAGTTGACGTGCTCAGAATCACTAACAACCAACCAATCTAAAATACAAGGCTTCGCAGGGTTTCTAATAGGGCACAGTACTGTCCGTCAAGTGCGCCAATATTCCAAGAAAGAAAAAATCACATCACCGTTCGCTTTCATTGTTGAACGCTAGCAGAGAATCCATATCTTTCAGTATTGCTTTGCGTATAAGAAGTAGATAGCACTTTGCATAGTCAGGAGCTGTTGGTTGCCATTTCACCATCAATGCATTATTCAAAACCTTTGCCGGTCTCGTAATTGAAGCTCATTGAACAAATGCACACACGCACAAAGCTTCGAGTCTCAACTGGCGTAAACCACGCTGAGATTTGGCAAGGAATGTGGAATTAAGCCAAGATAAGTGACACATAATTAATAATAAGTGACACATGTCCTGGAAATATTTAGTGTTGTGAAACAAATTCTAACGTTTACATGTGCTGTCAAAAAATTGTTACCTTTCAATAGCCAATATTACTGGATGCTGTTAGAATATGTCGATTAACATCATACGTTTTCATTTAATTTGCGCTCCCACCAAATGCTAACTATCCTGTAGCCTTAACAAGAGTAAACAAAAGTTCCGAGCCGTTTTGGTGAATTTTAGCTTTTAATATAATTTAAATTTTTTAAAACTTTTTTGCCCAAAGTTCATTATAAATTATTAACTAATTTTCAAAAAAGTGCACATGTCATTTTTAAAGAACTAACTTTAGAGAACAAATTCCATTTGAAGATATAAACTCAATCTTCACTAATGTAGTTGAACGAAGGAGTGTCAAACATTTAAATTTTTCGAAAACTCAGGGGTAGCATTGCATCATAGTAGGGAGAGAATTCAAGGGTAGCATCATATCTCTTAGATCGATATTTATAAATAAATCATTTTTCGCTATTAGGGATTAACAAATTGTCGATTCTAAGAAATTATACAAGGTCAATCATTCTCAATCAGTTTAATCTTATTTTAAGATTATGTATGTGGAATGTAAACCAAATACATAACATAGGGTTCAACGGTTTTTGGATACAGTTTAATATGCAATAGACATAATTTTACCACACTATTTAGCCGTATTATGGAGAAGCTTCTTAAGAATGTAATACTGATTGCTTTTCATTGTTATATCAATATTCGTGATCGTAACATTCTTCAGTAATAAAATATAGGAATTAACAAGCAATACAAATTCATCAATCTATTACGATCTTCCTTCTACCATCATCTTACCTTATTATACAAGAGGTATTTCCTTAATATATTCCTTATTCCTACCGACTAAAACTCCTGAGAAATAAAAGAAGCTTCTTTTTCCATTTGAAAATTGCAGTTATTCCATCGAGTTATTTCCCGTTTACTCTATCTGCTAGCCTTGGAAATTTTGCCCATGCAAATTAATTCAATCGAACGGTTCGGAAAAAATGGAACTTTCTACGCAACAAAAAAAACTATATTTAAAACGCTAAAATAAAAGCATTGATGGCACAACTCGGGAGAAAATACGCAGAGAAATATCATTGAGAACTGATGGCGAGAGGGGAAGAGGGCGGAGGGAGAGCGGATAGCGGGGGTGGGGGTGGGGGAGAAGCGGCGACTGCCGCTCGGCGTTTGTTTTAGCGCGGCGCTCTCGACGACGTCGGAGGCGGCGGCGGAGGGGGGCGGAGGAGGGACGCTTTAATCTAAATGTTAATGATGACGTCGAATATTTCATTACGACCAAGCCTGAGTGTAGCCACTGAAGAAGCAATAATAACACTTGAAACAGTTCAAACTTCACCTGATGGGCGGGCAGAGTGCTGGGCACGCGGGTAGTGGAAATGGTGATGGTGGGGAAGGGGAGATGGGTGAAGGGGATTGGAGGAGGCGGACAAGAGTTTGTCCTTGTGGTACTCCAATGGTTGCGAGAACGGATGGGCGATTTTTTTCTCTGTGCGTATACGACACTAAGGCAAAGGTATCGTTCGGGACAAGACGGATTGGCTCCGAAACATTGAAGAACGGGCAAGGAAATGATACCATATTTTTCCGAATATGGAGATCCTCACGTGTAAGATCCTCTTTTCATGAAATTTCAGAAAACTTCCATATATTTATCGTTTGTTATTCGTTAGCCGCTTCTTCTGAACACCATTATTCTATCTCCCTACTATTTTCATCTCCAGTTGGATCCGAGAAAATTGCAAGCGTGATGAGGGAAATAAAAATATATTTCTGTTTGTAATACTGAAAACTAAAAAAATAATTTTTGAAAAATGATTTCGTTTATTTCAATTTACTCGCATATTACCATATCTGCATTGTTGTTATTCTTTCTTTTATTGTTATCAATATTGATATTAGTCAGACGAGATACTGACCTCATTTATTATTATTGATATTATTATTATTATTATTATTATTATTATTATTATTATTATTATTATTATTATTATTATGTTAAAATACTTTAAAGTTGCATTCTATAAATATTCTTAATTAAAATGTTTGTAAATTATAGTGTTCTGCCACCATGTTGCACAAACTACCTGCAGAAATAATAAATGTCTTTATATCTATCGATTTGTTGCAATTTTATAGAAAAATAGTATGATTACAATCGAGAATATACTGTAATTGTGACAACTAATCAAGGTGCAGTAAATACCTTGAATATAATGAGTCACAAGGATAATGCTTCATTCAAAGTTGGAAAAGGAAATGGAGTAGAAGGGTAAGTACGACGATAGTGGGGACAATTGTGCTGAGATTTTGGAAAACAAAATGAGAACAAGGAGAAGTTAAAAGTTGCAAATATAGAACGTTGGGTTATATCCGGTATAATAATGTATGCATGTGAATATTAGTACTCGCATCAACTCTTGTGTTCTTGTGTTTCATTCAATACTGAAAGGTACTGTAAACTGTACCTAAAAGTTGCATGGGAGATTCAGATACTGTCCATTGTCTGAGGTGAAAAGATAATTAGAATCACGTCATTTGTTGACGGTTGCCTTTAAAAGGAAAGCTATGGATCATGCCAAGCAGAGGTGTAATTATCTTAGCAATTCAGATTGGTACCAGAGGAAAAATTCGCACGATTTGATAATTCCAGTTCATTTCTAGACTTTTTCCCATACATTTTTTTAGACAAAATGAATGACGATTCCTAAAAATCATATTGAAAAGTTTACTTCTAAAATTAATCACTAATAAAAGTAAACAATGCTCGAAAAAAAATCAAACAAACTTATCAGTAAGCTATACAAATTAACAAACTTATCAGTAAGATAAACAAACTAACAAACTTATCAGTAAGCTATACAAACTAACAAACTTATCAGTAAGTTAAACTAACAAACTAATTAGTAAGCTATACAAACTAACAAACTTATCAGTAAGCTATACAAACTAACAAACGTATCAGTAAGCTAAACAAACTAACAAACTTATCAGTAAGCTATACAAACTAACAAACTTATCAGTAAGCTATACAAACTAACAAACTCATCAGTAAGCTTCGTTCATAAGTACAGTTAAGCGTAATTTAGCCCGTTCATGAACCGCAGGTTTTCGTCACGATTCGTCGTTCTGGCGTCCTCCACGGAGCCAGCGGAGCGCCACCGTCGCCCACCCGCCTCCGCGACGCTCTCTCCAACGCGTCATCGTCTCCAAGTTTGCACAAAGCGGCATCAACTTACGCCTTCTATTTGTCGCGCAGGAGTTGCAAGATATTTATGAATCTTCCATGTAAATTAATATAAATGTTATATAAAGTGTTGGCAAGTAATGCTGCAACTTTGCATCCAGATGTTACCGCCTTCTCCAAGTTTCTCGCTTTTCTCTGGGGTCCCCCCACCCCACCCCCCTGGCGCCTGGCGCGCGTGATCAACATGTGGAAAGGCGCGTGTTGATGGAGGAGGGGGGGGTCATGACTTTGTCTGCAGTTCTTCGGCGCACTCTGGGAATGGAAATTATTCAACATTCAACTTGAATTAATATTTGAAACGTCCGGAAAGAAATTACTATTTATACAACGTACGTGTTCGTAATAACAAGCGATAACACGACTTTTCACGATAAATTTTAGTCAGTTTGTTAAATTTACGTAAAATAAGAATTCATTGCATTCTTGATATATGACAATTTATCTCTACTGTAGGTGACCTTAAGAAGAAAGAATTCACAAACTTAAAAGCAGTATAGGATTCATTCTTTGACAAAAAAAATATAGCTGATCTACGAATCAGTACTTACATTACTTATAAATTTAAGAAAGAAATTATGGATAATTACTAAACTGTAATTAAGATTTTTGTTATTTTCTTGCAATCAGTCCCTGTTTGCTAGATGAAGGGGAGGAGAGTGTAAATGGTTACATATTATTAAATGACTACACATTTATGTTCAAAATTGTGTACAGAATAGTCCTTTTACTTTTCATACTGTGGATAAGTACAGAAATACTCAAACAAAATCCACAAAAAAATTCCAGGTTAAAATGTGCGGGAACGTGAGTTGAATATGTGAGAAGTATGTGAGAGAATATGCGAGAGAATATTTTTCATATTTATTCTTAAATACTATTTACATCTATATAAGTGAGGCCTAGCTTACAAACACAAGTATACACTTGAGGCCTAGCTTACAAACTAATCTCAATATACTTTGTCCTACGACCTAACGTATTCTAATTATTTACTTTTTTGATCTAACACCGAGCACTATTTACATTATTTACATTGTACAACTTAAACTTCACAGTTTTAATGTTCTAGGAGCTTGTGGCTCTCTTATTTTGTATTTTAGACACTAAACATACACTTATAAACACTTCGTATACTCACGCAGGGGAACATGCCGAAAACATGTCACAAAACATGTAGGGATCATGCGGAAGTACATGAAAGGGTAGAAACCTCATGAGAAACATGCAGGGAAATCCAGTGGAAACATTTTTATATTTATTCTTAAATGATACTTATATCGTACCTAGTTTACGAACTAGATACTTACGAACCAATCTAAATCTAATACCAAGGGGTGAAAAATAAATACTTAGGAATACTAACAAAACTCTATATAAATAATTGGTAAGTAATTGGTTTCAAAGTAAACATAGAAATAGTAGGAGAGAAATTTAGGAAAATCGAGGGGTGAAACAAGGTGACCTTATACCACCAACTGTGTTTCCTGCACATCTAGAGGAAATTTTTAGAAATGTGAAGCGGAAGGGAAGAGCTGGCATGAAAATAAATGGAAGAAAGTAGTCACATCTAAGATTCGCAGACGACTTAATATTATTTTCAAAATCAGCAAATGAGCTACAATAAATGAATATAGAAACGAGTAACCACAGTATTGTGACAGGACTGACCTTGAATGCAGAAAAGTCTAAAATAATGACTAATCATAGAGAAATAAAAATCAACATAAAAACAGAACTAGTACCATAGGTTACATATCATATCTACTTAGGACAGATGGTTTCCTTTTATAACTGATCAGAGGAAGAAAGTATCAGAAAACTAACATTGGCATGGAAGAAATTCTTGTCCTTATCATTCATACTGTTGAACAAACTTCAAAAAACAGTGACAAAGAGAGAAATAATAGATAGTTGTGTATTACCGGCGAGGACATATGATGCACAAACATGCGCTGTTATGAGCAAACTTATTAATGAATTTGCTGTCGCGCAGAAAAAAATGGAAAGGAATATATATAATAAATTCCAGATCTTCTGAGTTTAAAATGGATATTTTGCTTTTGGAGTGCTGTTTATATCTCATATATTTTCAAAAATGTTGCAAAAATTTTAGATTGAACTTTTTCTTCATATAGATTAAATGAAGCTTACGATAAGGATGCTAGTCTTATTTTGGTTGAAATATCCGTTTTTGAAAATTGCAAACGCTCACATTTTCTTTGGTCGTCTTTCTACACTAAAATATTCATAAAGAGATATTTTTGAATAAAATCTGTGGCTTAAATACAGATAGCAACTTGAACACGGTATAGGATTTCTACTGTGAATTCCATTGTTTAACAATGAAATCTTTAATCTCTCTTTCAACATTAACTAGTGTTGTATGAATATATAGTTTTCTGGACCTTGCCCGTTTTGCAGATTTAGCCACATAACCGCCATCAATGTCCTTATCGAACTGGAGTTTTTAGTCCAATTCGGATTCTATTTTTACTCAGAACAGAGAGACGTTCCTGAATATTTTTGCATGATCAATGGACTAGCTAAGTATTTTCTGTGTTTAATCGTGGAAATGGCTTCAGTGAAGATGATAATAGACGATCTGTCGGTAGAGTAGGAACTAATTTTAAAATATTTCAATATAGTTCAAACTTCACAGAAAAATATAGTAAAGTAATCCAATCTGCCTGATTGTACGCTCGAGGAAGAAGTAAATATAGTACAGGCAATAGCACATCCTGACCAAAATTTGTATGTTGTCTGAATTTTTTGAGTTCTTACATGTATTTACATATTTTTCGTATCAAGGAGCACAAATAGAATAAGAATTCTTCTTTCATTTTACATATCGCATTGTTTCTTTCTTGGAACAAAAAAAAACACATTTCATTCATTTTGTAACGCATGTGATCGCTTAAAAACAAAAAAGTCTGTAACTAATGAAACATGAAATATACAAATAACCTTTATTAATCGTGCGCTAGACTGAAACACTATTACACGTGCTGCCCATTCCTCGAGGATCAATGTGAATCAATTCTTTCGTAAAGTTTGTTTACAGTGATATCGTAGGCTTCACATTTTCTTTGGTCGTCGTTCTTTGGTCGTCGCAAGTGCCTGAATATAGAACCCGCTATGCCTCCCTTTTTGGGTGCCCTTGCTCAAGACACATCAGTACCTTAAGGGTCTACACGTGATAAAGGAGCCTCCTTGTTGATATCTGTTTTTTTTTTAATTTTGAAATTCTAGAGTTTCTGAGTGGACGAATTCCAGTCGGTTGTATCACGAAGAAGCTCCTTCCTGCGTGCTGCCTCGCTTAATACTAAACTTCCAATTATTCTATTATTTTACCTGAATACAATAAATCGTGATTATTATATTGTAACATTTAATAATTATTCTGAAATAAAATACCAACAAAGTATGTTACAAATACAATTATTACACAATTACAATAGATATCATTACATGGTTGTAATGGATATCATTAAAAATTTACATAAAAATAAATTTAATATTTATAGTACAATGATTTTAGTTAGAATAGTATAGACGGAAAGACGAGCTCTTAACTGTTACGTTGCCCTCACGAGTGAGTAGCAGTATGTAAGGAAGCTCAGATTTTCCAAACTTGTGGGAGCGTCTCCTAATATATGGGTGTATGATAATCTAAATTGTAGCTAGATTATTGAGAAGTAAGTGTTTTTAGAAACATGAATTTAATGTATCTTTAACAAAATAGAAAATTGTATATCTAATGTTAGACGTTTTACCAAAACACTTCAAAACTCACATAAACTATCACGAAATTTGCGGACTTTTGTTCTTACTCAATAGAACAATGTTCAGAAAAGGTTTCAGAAGACCAAAACATGTATTTTATTCAAGTTTAGCACGCGTAATAATTCGTGGAGATTTTAATGGATTTCGGTCGCCTTACTCTCATTTGTTCGAAGTTCAGCGAAAGATTCGACGTGGTACCTGAGGAAGTTGGAGCCGCCCTCAGCCGCGCAGCTGGGCAGCGGAAGGGCGGGCTGGAAGGGCGGGTTGCCGTCGCAAGGGCGTAACGCGTTCTGGGCTCCCACTATCAAAAGGTAGTTCCCGAGGGACGGGTGGTATATTACCCCTTGCGGCTGCGTCGGGCACGTATAAATCACTGTCAGGAAGGTGTCTGGGCGGGAAGGGGCGGGGCGGGGCGAGGCGGGGACGCTGGAGCGGAGCTTCCCAGAATGCACCGCTCCCCGACCTCCCCTCCCCCACCCCTACCCTCCTGCCTACTTCGCTCGAGTCGCAGGCCCGGATCAGAACTTGGCGAGCAGGTCTGCAAGACAAACAAATTGCAACAACTTCCCTCTGAATGTAGAGTCACCCTCATTAACGCGGTCTAATCTCGTAATTAATCCCTTACTTTCCCTCCCGCGTGTAGACTTCCCCCTCCCGTCCCTTTCCGGGGGGCTCTGGAAGATGCAGAGCTGCGATGTTTCGATTGGAGGGAGTTCTGTTCGTAATGCGATAGGTCGCCATGATGCACGGAAGTTTCCTCAAATGATTCAATCTGAAGACGTAGGTACTGTAACTAAAGTTGTTGATGTTAATACAAACACGTAGACATTGAAGCGGCAATCGCAAAGGCGCGTTTCTGCCGAACATTGACTGCGAGCTCGTGGGCTGGATTCTGGATGGGTGCCAGAAATTTACTATTTGAAATATTGTTGGAGTTTGTGGCATCTGCCGGGATCGGGTAGATCACCGAGGAAGTTGGTCTCCTAGATTTCGCTGATCATTTCCAAGCAAATGCTGGAGCAGCACCTTAGACAACGGGTATGTGTCGTGTCTGGCCTTCCTTCCCTTCCTCATTTTTTTCCCTCTTTCTCTCTTCCTCTCACTCATTCTCATAGTTATTTCTCATTCTCTCTCCCTCTCCGCTTCTCGCTCTTTCATTTTCTTTCGCTCTCTCATTCTCTCTCGCTCTCTCATTCTCTCGCGCCCTCTCATTCTCTGTCGCTCTCTCATTCTCTCACTCTCATTCTCTCTCGCTCTCTCATTCTCTCTCGCCCTCTCATTCTCTCTCTCATTCTCTCTCGCTCTCTCATTCTCTCTCGCTCTCTCATTCTCTCCCGCTCTCTCATTCTCTCCCGCTCTCTCATTCTCTCTCGCTCTCTAATTCTCTTTCGCTCATTTTCTCTCCCTCTCTCTCAATCCGAGACTGGGAGGCTGTGTCCTCATCCCACCGTACCTTCAGTCTCGTTATCAGAAAGCGCCGGTGAGGAAGTAGTTTCGTCTTCGAAAACAACGATAACGACGACCAAATAAAGTACTTCGTCGTAATTGTACGCAGAAGGATCTTTTTGTCTCATTCAGGACTCTTGGCTTTTCGGAGTAATTATAAAATTAATGCTATAGTGGGTGATTTTATAAGAGATGTAAGGTTTGATTTTTACTGCACAATCGCCAGATAAAAACTGCCCTTTTTATCGATATTTGAATCTACACGGGTAATCAAGTGCAATTTCCAACACAAACAAGCAATGGACCATTGAATTTGTTGAATCAACAATTCGATATCTTGTTTGTAAAGTAACAACATTGATATATTTCTTTCAATATATTAAGAAAATTTCTTTCCTGGTCATTAAATGACTTGTTTTAATCAATGCCTTGATTTAATAAACACATTCGATTCTTATTGTTATTACCTATATCTTACTCATTTCTCGTTGGTATATAATTAATGTATGGTTTCATTAGGTAATTTAATATCATACGGCATACTGACAACATTTAAAGGTTCTTAGACCTGGTGGATTTAGATATAATTCTAGAAAGCGGGCGAACATGTTCACAAGAGAAGAGTTAAATAAACGCATTGTCTGCAGGAGAACTTTGGAAGAGAGGAAAAGAACCGTTTGCTAAACAGTATCAGTTTCAACACTTGAAATTGTCTGAACAGAATTTGATGAGTAGGCTTATCATCATAAAAACTCTTCACAATAAAAGAGGATGCCGAAGTAGAAAGCTTACAAAGGACTAAGAACTGTGCAAACCTTTCTAGTTAATTTTGTTTTCACTCGTCTAAAGAATACGAAATGTCAGTTACAACTTGTGTCTAAAACAATAGGGGTGCTACATCACTTACTTTTTGAGTATTTGTAATGGCTACACAATATAATTCTACATTAACCTGTAAAGGAATTCCCAACTACCAATTATGACACTGCTGGGACTCGAACCAAGGTACTTAAGAGTCAGCATGCCATTCACGCAAACACAACGTTACCCCCACACCATCCGCCTCACAGTTAAACTCAACCTTCTCGACGCTTGAAAAAAACGTTGAACTTTTGCATTTGCAATTTCCAAAAGAAATAGTTGTTATTTCGAGATCGAGTTTTAAAGAATAAATTTCATTAAGAAAAGAATCTGTATTATGAACATTGTCCTTTCCAAATCTTTATTTTTTTTTGTACGAACATTTTGAAAATGCTGTGTGTTCAACAAAACTGAGATCTGTGACATTTTTTCGCGTACTTTGTTCTATCGATTTTTTTAATTTCTGCTTGAAGTTAATGTAATTTATAAACAAAATATAAAAAATGTATCAATTTTTTTCTTAAAATTGTTTAGCCAGTCCCCACTAGAATCATTGATTTAATGGGCTGCAAAGCATACTAAAGGTCTATTTTTTAGCCCTAGTTCTAAAATTGACACAATGCTGAAATGTTCAAATAAAACTGTGAATGTGGCAAAAAAAGGTAGTATTTTGATTAAGAGCTCCAGGTATTTGATCTTCAATTACAAACACGAAGTACGTAGGTTTCATTTGGTGGTCTGTAGAACTCGACATCATTCCCAACGCCTCATTCCAGCAGCTTGAAATGAGGGAGTAAACGACACCCTACATACAAGAACATTCGAGAGAATAGGAGCAGAAAGCATCTTGTGCCGCTGCAGTGGGGAAACTTGGGGAGTTGGGTGAGCAGCGCGACCGCAGCGCTTGCTGGGGGCGAGCGGGGAAAGCTCCCGCACAGGGCCTCCGACCTGCGGCCCCGCCCCGTCTCACCCCGCCCCGCCCCGTCCACCCCCGCCCCACCCCGCCCCGCCCATCGCCGCCCCGCCCCGCCCCGCGCCTCCCCGCGCCGCCCAGCCCCGCGTCGCACCGCCCCGCCCCACCCCGTCCACCTCCGCCCCGCTCCGGCCCGCCCCGCTCCGGCCCGCCCCGCCCCGGCCCGCCCCGCCCCGCCCCGCGCCGCGCCGCGCAGTGTTTTCGCAAGGAACGTGGGGTAAACACTGGCGTGTTTTCGCAGCAAGTGTAAGGCACGTCGGAAAATTCAGTTAGTGGCGACTTAAAAATAGCACTGAGGGAAAATCCAGGTAATAAGGGGAGGAGAAGGAGGGGTCGGGGAGGAAGACAAGGGCGGAGGAGGTCCTGGAAGCAACGTTCGAGCTCTGCACTTAACTTAATTGAAGAAGCGCCTGGATAGAGCGCGCTGCTGCACTTGAGGTTTGCAGCGGCGAATTCTGGCTAAGGCTTTGTCGCGGGGTGGAGGGAAGTGGGACGAGGTGATGTGGGGCGGGGCTGGGCTTGGCGGAGCGGGGTAGGGCGGGCTGAGCGGGTAGGGTGGGCAGAGAGGGCAGGGTGGGTAGCGCGGGGCAGGGCGGGGCATGTCAGGGCAGGGCATGTCAGGGCAGGGCGGGGCGGGTCAGAGCAGGGCAGGGCAGGGCAGGGCGGGGCGGGGCGGGGGCGGGTGAAGCAGGGCTGGGGGTGGGGCGGGTCAGGGCGGGGCGGGTCAGGGTAGGGTGGGGAGGGGCCAGGCGGGTCAGGGCGGGACGGGTTAGGGCAGGGTGGGGCGGGGCGAGGCGGGGCAGGGGTGGACGTGACGTGGCGGGGCGGAGAAAGTCAAGGCGGGGCAGGGCAGGGCAGGGTAGGATAGGGTAGGGTAGGGTAGGGTAGGGTAGGGTGGGGTGGGGCAGGGCGGATAAGGGCGGGGCAGAAAGGTTCAGGGCAGGGAGGGGCAGGGGGGGCGAGGCGGGGAAGGGCGGGGCGGGGAAGGGGGGAAGGGCGGGGCGGGGAAGGGCGGGGAAGGGCGGGCGGGGCAGGGCGGGGCGGGGCGGGGAAGGGCGGGGCGGGAATGAGCGGGGAAGGGATGGGCGGGGGTGAGCGAGGAGGGGCGGGGCGAGAGTGGTAAGAGACAGGACAGGGCGGACAGAGAAGGGGAGGGCAAGGGGGGGCAGTTCGGATCGAGATGGCTTGTGTTGGGTAGGACGGGGCGGGGAATATGGGCTTGATGCGCGGGGATGCACATGGACGATAACACGAAGAAACGTGTGCCTGACACCCAGATATCTCGTTATCTACCTGTCCGCATGTACTTAACATCAACCACTTTCCCCGCCACTGAAGTGGCGGTATTCAACCAAAGAAGAACGATCTTAAGGACCTCGTTGGTGACGGATCTTTCAGAACTGAAAAGGAACGTTTGTAGACGGGTTGACGATTCTGTAAGCTCCTGTCATTGATTTCATTAGATAAAATTATTAGTATCAATTAGTACACCAATGAAAATTCAATATTGTTAATGTGTTTAACTAAGAAAGTTTTTATTATTCGCAGTTTTTATTACTCTCCTTTCCTTCATCTTTTCGTTTAAACTGGCAAATGCTATTCAAAACAATAATTAGAACTGCAGAATTTAAAGTGAATATCATAATGTCAACATGATTAGCATGTGTGAACATGAATATCATTAATCAACGAAATTTATAGCTTTTCCGATTTACTAAAGTGTGTGTAATGTGAAGTTTCGTCGCGACGTTTTGGCCTCGCGTGTGCCGTATAATGCACATCGAGTGTCGGGTTATGAAGATGTACTCAGTACTCGTAATTGGTTGGTGCCATGCCACACCTCTGCATGGTAATTGAGGGGGCGATCTTCACCTGCTAACCACGGCTGAGACACTTTGCTCTCGCTGGACCAGGGTAGCTCTGAGTTTGATCGGATTAGCCTAATGTTTCAAATGACAACACTCACGTAAATTAAGAAATGTGCTGCCGTAATGTCGCGCACACAATTATCTACGATTAATTTCTCTCTCTGTCTCTGCCTCTCTTTGTCACTGCCTCTTTCTCTCTCTGTCTCCGACTCTGTCTCTCTGGTCTCTCTCCCTGCACACACATATACATACTGTAGTAACGAAAAAGAGGCTCCTGCCTAACTGAACTAAACTAAACATAAACATATACGTCAACATAAATAAACACCTACATAAACATACACATAAACCTAAAAACCTCAACATCTGAACATACACGTTGGTCGCCACTGTCACACAATTTCCTACTTATTAATTCCCGGCTGATCTTTAGTGCCCGCGCCTCAGCTAGCATTTGCCCGCCTCACCTTGGCGTGAATCCCGTGATCGCTCCATACGGAGAACACTAAAAAAAAAAATATCGGCGTGATCGTGCTTGGGTCAGTTTCTAGCTAATAAATAACGTACACATAACACAATTCAAAATTCAAATGACCCGCCGTAGGCGCTCATCTATTTATTTTACTGTATTAGCAAATTTAACACAAATTCTGCCCGTTACGGTCTATGAACATCACCGCATTCGTTTGGTCGCGGCGATTTCTGCTCCTTTGCATAAACACATTGACACTAATATTCAAACACATACAATAACCCATAAAATTAATTATACACATTCACACATAACAACAAAAAAAATATTTACACTCATTCACTCGAATGCGCATTCTGTTGTACCCTAAAATTTAATCTAATACTAATGAAACAATACTTGGTCTTCAACAGAATGTCTTTCCTTTTTGTGGATTTCCTTCATTCACGCAATAATAAAAAAATAGGTTGTCGTCACTTCCCTTGTTCTGCCACTCTGCGCATCTCGCCTACACAGCACTGCCGTCTGCTTCCAACCCTGCTGGACACGTAGACACTCGCTGGCTACCAGTCTCCTTTGCCCAGGCTCCAATTCAATCGCCCGTCGTCCAAAATCCAAAAATTACTGTTCGCGGCGATTATTCACCGTCCTTAAATTTAATTCCGCCGGCTCAATTATTCCGGGATAAACACAAAAACAACTATTACAAAATTACTATAAACACGAACGAAAATGACGAATAATTAAAATAATTAAATTTCTACTAATATTCTAACGCGACCTAAATTCCATTAATCACCAATAAATGTTGCGATAGATTACTGTTCATTACTTAACACTGCAAAATAAAATCAACGGTATCGTGTTCAAGTCCGAAAATAAAAGTTTCACTACTATCACATACATCTGACCTCTCCCAGATCTAAGCTGCTTCTCTCCCGTCTACTTCAACACAATATTGTTGTCCTTTTCTTAGCGTTGTTCATCTTTCAAAACAGCCGCCCATCACCGACTGAAATTCACCACTATATTTTATGTTCAAGTTCGACATTTTCGGTGTTTAGCGCTGTTTCGTAATCACTATCTTTCTTCTGGGCCTTGTAAACATTTAATCCGTTGTCATCGGGTCTTTTTATTGTTCCTTTTATTTACAATGTAATATTCGTACCTTTCGGGATGCCGTGTGGTGTTGCTGTATTTTACTCGCGCGTCGATTGTTTCTTAATCCCCTATGTAATGATACTTTAGATTAATTCTTTCTGGTCTTGCATTCGTTCCTCCGGGTCGAGACTAATTTTGCCGGATTCCTCGTAATTTCCTCTATTGCTTTCCAAAGTTTCGACGTAATCCGTCGACGCGTTCTCAAGAAATTAACCGAAATGTGGTTTTCCCTATGTCATTAGCATATCAACAATGACTTCATGTTGCTACTTCAAACATGTTAAAAATACAAATTCTTTCGTTTATGATTTCTCGTGAACCCGTGGTGCGATTTTCTTGATCTTGGTGTCATAGTTTTTCTAAAATTGTCCGCCAAATGGTGTTCACGTTGCCCTGCCCCAAATTTCCCGTTTTCAATTTCCCGTTTTCACTGATTTCCAAAAAATTCCCCTTCCGCGGCACGATCGCTCATTGTTTTCCGGCGTTGCCTAAATTCTCTTGGAGTTCGACTGGAAATACTGTTCAATAAATTATTTAATAAATTATGTTATCGGACCGGTACAAATCATTACATCTCCCCCCGCCTAAGATGTTACTCAGTTCATGATGCCATCATACTGAGTTGACATCTATCACTGTTCTTGCACCCTGAAGTCTACACTCTGTTTGTTGCCGGCGCGACTTGCACCTGCTGCCACATGCACTTTCTACTCGGCCGCCCCAGTGTCTACGACCTTGGCTAACACTGCCTTCAACCTACTCGCGTTCGCGACGGATGTACCTGCTAGCCCTTACACTTGCGGTTGCACTGCACATTGTACCGTCGTCTATTATCGCACTATCACACGTTACACTTGTCACCCTTTTCTTTCACCGGTGCCTTAATCTAAACAATCTTCCTTTCTTGCTTATAAACTATTCCTTACAACTAATCTTAACCGATACCTTCAAACTACCTTTTAACGTCTACACTTTGTTCATAAAAGCTATTCTTTATCATTTGACTTTTGTCACCCTTGTCACTTGCTACTGTCACCTTTAATCTCAACTCTTTGTACATTTTACATTGTAACCATACCTTTCTCAACTACTAGTACTGGCTACCTAGCTATTACCAACGTCATTCTATTTCTCTATATAGTTTTACATTATAAATGTTTTGCGTTCCTTTATCTTTTTCTCCGTCTACTAACACAACATTGTTGTTATCTAAAACCTTTTTTATAGTGTACGGGCCGTCATAGAGCGGAAAGAATTTACGAAACAATTTCTGGTCCGACGAGGACGAATGCGACGCTCGGACTAGTACTTTGTCTCCAGCTTTAATGTCTTCCGTTGGCATTGTTTCTGGGCCTTCTTCCTGCTCGTTGCCGACTTCCGTAGCTGCTCGTACACTATTTGTTGACTCGTTGCCACTTCTTGCACGCCGCCGATTTCTGGTGGGATCCGAATACGATCAAATGGTCTTGTCTTCCTCCTTCCGAAGTGCGCTTCCCACGGCGTCACGTTGGTGCTGGAATGCGGTACGGCGTTGAGGACGTTATTCAAAATTGGCACCGCCTCAAACCACGCCCGATGATTTTCTGCTGTGTATACTCGGAATAATCGCGACAATTCTCGCATTACTCTTTCGCTCGGATTACTCTGAGGGTGGCGCACAGCCGTGAAGTGAACAGAGATTTCTAGAGCTTCTATCTCCTCTCTCCACCTGTCGCTTGTAAACTGAGTTCCCCTATCGCTAAGAATCCGGGCCGGTTTTCCGCACATCTCAATAAATTTTTTCACTTGGCGTACGCAACTAGCTGTATTCGGCTTTCGTATGGGAAAAATCTGCACAAACTTCGTGAACACATCGATGATGACGAATAGATGTTGGTTGCCAAACCTCGTCTTCGGCAGCGGGCCGTATAAATCCACTGCATACAGATCCTGAGGCCCTTGCGGCACGATTGCTTGCCATTCTCCTTCGCAATGCCGATTTGGTTGTTTGGTCTTCTGGCACACGTCACATGCACTCGCTATTCGCCTCCCTTCCTTTCCCATGTTCGGCCAGTAACAATAGTCTGCCAGTATCTGCACTATTTTTCCGCCTCCAAAGTGCCCATAGTGCTCGTGGGTCGACGTCGCCAATTCTCTTCGGCTTTCTTCTGGTACCCAAATTCTAAATTTTCCTTCTGGGCCGTTGACTTTTCGCAGCAATATCCCGTCGTGCATTCTCCAGTTGCTGACGTCTTGGTCCCCTTTTTTGTTCACCCGGTTGGTATCGTAGGGCTGTCCTGCAATCAACTTCTTTACTTCTCGGACGAATGGATCGCGTTGTTGGATATCCAACACCGCCCCTGCCGTCC